>JAMJFZ010001815.1:12835000-12910000 GCA_026225945.1 Cricetomys ansorgei
ATGGCCTTCACAGTCATTCCTGAGGCCTATATGGGTTCTCTACTCCACCTGAACATGAATAAGACTCTTTTCAATTATGTGAGATACCCTGAAATTCCACCTATTAATTCACCTAATGTAAGCTGAACTGATCATTCTTGGAATCAAAAGAATCCTAACAAACACAGATTTAACAGCATCAATTCATTATGCAAATTCCTGCATTTTCAAGCTAGTGACAGTTTCCAACCATCAAAGTGCTTTGTTATATTGTTTGCCAACTTTATTATTGTCCCATTGGAAACAATTAGGGAAATAATAATAGATCTAATGAAGTAAGATGTACAAATATTAAATTTAACTATGGAACAAATACCATCATGGATAGGAGGGATTTCTCATTTTCAAATGTTTGAGAAAATATAAGCTAAGTGTATCCTGATTTCTATGTGGCTATGTGGTACAATTCAGTGTGATATTAAGAGTTACTGGATGACCACGTCTACAAAAGCTTCCTGCCCTTATTTGGTATATATTTGCATAATACTTTGCTGATGTTATGGGTGATGGGGAGAGGGAGTGGGAAAATGATGGTTGATTGTTTACCCCCACTCACTTCATTGTGTTTCCTTTGCTTCCCAATGAGCAAGTTCCTGCATAAAAAAAACCAAAAAGACTATTTTTTAAGATGATTCAGTGGTTGTAGGAGTTCAGGCTACATACATAGCTCCATCAAAGATAGCGACAAAAAGACTCCCTATTTCCATAAAAAAGGAAGGAGTCAGTGAAGAGAAAGCATCACAACATTGCTGTGGATATGCTGGAAAGAGCCAGACTCCATGGAGACTGGCATTTCCTCAGAGGAGCAGTAGACAAAAAGATAAATCTGTAAATGTGCCCTGAGTTGTATTCTGGAAACATGAAAGAGGCTCATGCAGCAAATATGTAGCATTATTTGGTTAAAAGTTTCTCTGCAATTGACACAATAATTCTGAATATATAACTAATTTTTAAAAAAGAAAAATACATGGGTCATGTTACATCATTAAGTATAACACACATGTTCAGTAAGCAGACTCAGAATATTGTATAGATTATGATCATGATTATCCCCTTTCTCTAAATATACTGCAGCTGAGAAAGCACTCCTGTTGGCAGGTATATTACATTTATTTCACCCACTACTGAAACATGAATTGCATGACAAATCCAATAACAAACATCTCTTATTCCTTCAGGAAGAATAAATGATTTAGTGTTTCATAGCATGTGTCTATAAAATCACTACAACAAAACAGTTGACTATATGAAGTTGGCACTCACACATCAGACAGTAAGTGACATAAGTTTATATGCATAATATTGAAGCCTCTTGGAAATTAAAGTTTAAATAGTATTCACTTCTCTGAGATTCTAAAGGAGAACTCTTCAGTACCTATTAATTTTGGAATTAGGATATGCTATATTTGACATACTAAGGAAAAACCACATAAAACATCACCGTATTAGTTATTTGACACTCACATGGAAGTGTAGAAGCATGCTATGTAAACTGTGTTAACCAGGAAAGAATGTGCAGAATGAGAATGTGAAATCCACAGGGAAGAAAGTTGAACATCACCAGCATGTGGGGGATGGGGAGGGTAATCAGTAGAAAAACATCATCTTCAGAAACGCTGTAAAGGAAGATTAGTGCTAAAGGAGCAACATGAGTTAAAATCTATCATAAAACACCAAAGAAAATCCTGGTGCTTTGCACTTGGTGTAAAATCAGTGGCATCCTCTTGGGTGAGCAGCTTGAAAGACACTAGACAACTAGGTGGTGAATGGAAGCAACCAGGACATACAACATTTTACCTATCTAATGATTATTCTCTGTGAGTCCAAACCGGAAATGACAGCAACCTATTAGACTATAGTAGAATCAAAAAGTTCGCTGAAAATTAAAACTCAAGAAATAGAATGCAATATATAGGTAGCTATATTTTAACAGTTTTATTTTTAAAAAAAAAACTCTGAGGACACATATTTAACATAGAAATCAAGCATTTATAAAATTAACATTAGAATATTTCAAACAAAATTACAGAACATTAAATAAAAAGGGAAATTCCTTTGAACATCTAGACTGAGTCATTTAAAAAAGAAAGGCAATGGGATCACCGCTGGTTTGTGTGTCACATCAAAGTATTGCAGAACCATTTGACATACTCAAGAATAAAAGCAGTCGTGACACAAGAATTTAAAATCTATCGAATATTGACGATAAAGACCAACATTTTTATCTTTAAGAATTCAGGAAGTGCTCAGAATATTCCTGACAAATCTATGTAAAAAAAAAGTAGCTTGACCTAACCAAATGACTAACAGGTCATTGAAGAAAGAAGGGACTATCAGACAGATAGCTATGTATGTAACTACATAAGCAAAGTAGAAACTTCACTTTTGATGATAAGAGATATAGGAACAGGCCCAGTAATTTTTATCTTGTTTAAAATATTGTTTTTGTACTGTTGGGAAAAGGTTTGCATTTGGTATTGTCTGCAGGTGTTAGATTTCTGTGGGGGATGTTTGATTGCTTATGATCTGCACCTGGGGAGTTCTGAAAGACTAAAAATGCCTGAGCTGAGATGCTTGAGGTTCCACTGTCGACTGAGTATGGTGCTGGCCATGATAGTGGCTCCCTCTGCGTTCTCTCTCTCTCTCTCTCTCTCTCTCTCTCTCACACACACACACACACACATATATATATGACTTATATAACACATTATAACACATATATAAGCAATATTATACATTCTGAGTAGGCTATATTTAGGAATATATATATATATATATATATATATATATATATATATATATTACACATGACAACACACACAGGCATGCATGCAATAGCAATTAGTAAATAATGAGGCCATGATTTGAAGGTGAGTAGGAAGGGTATATTAGAGGGTTTTGAGACAGGAAGAAGGAGGGAAATATAATTATATTATAAACTCAAAATTAAAATTAATTTTCCAGTTTTGGCATTTACTTCATTATCTTCAGAGCTACTGTATAAATAGAATAAAAAAAAACAACTTTCCATAACAAAGAGTAGGTGGATGGATGCATTTCTTTATAAATTCAGTAGAATGTATAGTAAATGAAAAGGACTAATAATAGATTTGATGAATCAGGAATTCCTACTCTCACAATGACTTAGGAGTCCCAGGCACTGAGTCTGGAGTACTACAGAATCCACAGAATCAGAGAGCCATAGGACTATATCTGCTGTACTGTACTGGAAACTAATAAACAAACAGAATAATAGAGGGTTCAGAGGAATATATGCAAGACTGAACAGAAGCTTAGAGCTAACAAATTGAGTGGCCAAAGTATAAGACAATGGCAGGGATACAAAGGGCATCAGGTAAATAATTGTGCTTTAAGAATTAACATCTGAATGATTACAGAAATTTCAGAAATAATTAAAATGAATAAAAATCACTCAAACAATCAGAGTAATTAATTTGAGGGACAGACTGTTTTAATTGAATTGTACATTTGCAATATTCTAGTAAAGTTAGGTTTTGTGTGGTAAGTGCAAGGCTTTCTTTCTCACAATAATTCATTTAGCTAAGTATATTTGTCTGTTTTATTTTTCTGTTCAGACAATTATGTTTCCCCCTTTACATAAATGCACTTGCAAAGGTTAAACAATATGTGGAACATCTCAGATTTTGAAAAAGCCTATAGAAAGATCCACAGGCCATTGGAGAGCAACATTTTCAAATATGAAAGACCCAGAAAATGTTGCTCAAGTTGGGAAGAGAGTAAGTAATAGTGAAGAGTGACGAATGGGAGTAATGGATACATAATGAGAAAACAGGAACGAAGTTTCTTCTTGTAAGCAATCTGGGACTTTTGTGGGTATTTGCAAGGATTACTTGAGAAAATAACTCTTTTTATTTTCAAGAAACTCAACTTTGAGAGGGTTAATATTAGGCCCATATAGTTCTACTCGCATCTGCTAGTCTTAACGGCCCCAAGCACAGTTGGTTCTAAAAATAGCCATTGTTTATGTATCTCAAGAAAGAAATAGAAATTAACATCCATTATCAGCCAATATGTATTAATCAACAGCTGTGTGCTTGGCAGTGTAAGAGCTTGCATTGGCACATAATTCACTGGCAAAGCTAATCTCCTTCTAGTGTGTAAATGGAATAATGGAGTAAGGCTGGATCTGCCAGAAACCTCCACTGGCTACAGAAAAATGTCTGCTTAGTATTTATTGAGCACCAACCATGCATAATGCACTAAGGAGAAGTGTACACAGTAATGTGCCAGAGAAAATAGAGGGTTTTTTTTTATTATTATCTAAAAGTCTCATTATAAAAGAAACTGAATTTTCTAAAGTGAAATGCACATTACCAATGTTTTCTTCAGGAAAATGAATAATTCCAAAGGATTCATCATTCTATGCTGTAAACTTTAATTGAAACTCCCCTACACTGTTGAGATATATTTAAGATCTTATATTTTTCAAATATAAAAAGAAATGTTAACCAACAAGCATTTTTTTTTCGAGACAGGGTTTCTCTGTTGTAACACTGGCTGTCCTAGAACTCACTCTGTAGACCAGGCTGGCCTCAGACTCACAGAGATCCACCTGCCTCTACCTCTCGAGTGCTGGGATTAAAATTATGTGCCACCACCGCCTGACCCAACAAACATTTGAAGTCCCATTTATCAAGGTTAAGATGAAGAGAACTTTAACAAAAGTCAGTATGCCAGAAGTCAAGTACTGTCTCTGTAACCTTAGGGGAAACAAAAGTAGAAAAAAGCAGAACGTGCCTTAGCACTCTTGGTGCCCAGGGGCTGCCCTTCCACAGGGACAGAGTTGCTGAGGCATCCTGCAGGGGACTGGAGGGTACAGTACTGCCATACTCCTGAGCCATAGGACCGCACTAACAAATTATCTTGTCTGGATAGAAACATCATGGGGATGATCACACCATCTTAGACCTAAAGTAGGCAGTGAAGTTTCCCAAGGTCAACATAAATCAGTTGATTAAAAAAAAAATCACAGTACTCTGCACTTTGATAGTTTGTGTACATGCACACAGTCTGTAATTTTCTAACAACTCACTATACCATATCAATGTTTATTTATTTTCTCCAATTCTACGTATAAGGTAAGTCAAGATAATGGCAGTTTGCTTAAATTTATAATTCCTCTGGTATCTAATAGGAGGTTCAAATTAACTCAAATTAATTTACTTAACCAAGGGGTTCATTTCACATTATAGAATTTGATGATATATTCTTTTCTCTTTTCCATAAAGGACATTTTCTACAAATATTTAAAAGTCCATATGATCCAACCCAGGATTGCAAATTGGATGCCTATGACTCTGTAGGCCAGGTGTAAAGGACATTAGATTAGGAATGGACAAGGCAGCCGTGTCACTTCCATCGAAGGAAATAAACTCCTCATATCATTCAGCAGCTATGTGGATGAGGGTGAATTAAGGAACAACTGAAGCTGCTCCCCCAGTTTAACTGTTATATGAAACTCCTACAAAGCATCACCAGAGAGATTAACTTCTAAAATATTCAGTGGGATTTTGAAGAGTTTTATGTGAATAGTTTACTCAATATTGTAAGTCAACGGTCACTTAAGTCATTTCCTAGCACCCATATTTCTGTAAACATACCCTTACACACCTGTTTCATTATCTTGGACTATGAATATTTGGCAAGTAAAGTCTGCCATTGCACAGTAACTTTCAATAATATATCACAAAACAGTATAAAAGTAGAGATTGTCCTGATGTTGGATAATGGAGAAAGAATAAAGGGAAGATACACACCTCAGGCAGCTTTAATGAACACAGGAGTAAAAGTTAAGTTTCTATAGGAATAAATAAGCTTTCAGCAATTCTCTATAAATGTTTGTTTCTAGCTGAATGTTGTTATGGACTGAACATTACAAGTTTGAGATCATATCATTTTTAAAAATACTTAGAATGCAGATACTATAGGCTGGTGATTAATAACAGACCCATACTTTATACAGGGATAAACAGGTGAAAATAAGATCAATATTGTCATATCGAAAAGGAAAATAGTGAATAAATCTCCTTGCAGAATGGACATCTGAAGAGATGACCACTTCATATCACATGGAAGAGGCTAGACTAAGAAGCTATATAGTTCTCAATGTTGGTAGTCATATTTTAACACTATCACATAAGTTTTATATTTGCATGTTTAAAATAGAGAGGTGTATGAGTATGTGACTCTTCCTACCAGGAAAAATGATTCAATTTTATAACCCCTGATAAAGGACCCTGTACAAATTATACAAAAATGAAACAACAAATGTGTAAAGAGGACTACTTGAAAATGCATCTACAACCTCTATATTGGTAGTATGCAGATAATGGGGGAGCCGAGTAATTTTTTTTTTTTTTTTTTTTGCTCATGAGAAAGCAGGGTCATTATGTCTTGCTCTTTTGATTAATGTCAATTGTAAAACACAGCCAATAATTAAACTTTGTATGCTTTGCAACAACATAGCTTTTTGTGTCCTTTGAAACTATAATGTGCAGCACCTTCCTTATTTCTTTACACCAAAAATTCTCAAAACTTTTTAACCTAGACTCTGATTGAACTGCTTCACAATCTAGAAAAATAGACATTCGTGCCATATTTGCAAACAGTGTAATTTTTATGACTTATGATCTAGGAAAAATCAGTTAATAATCACAAACATGAGTTCCTTTCTCTTAAAATAATAATCTCTAGGATTAGTATGACTGCCCTGCCAATGAATTACAGAACAGATTTGCCCAGAGTGCTTGGTCCCTCATACAGATAATATTGTGAATGGCAAGATTTACAAACTCTTGACAGGAAATTGAAATCCATAGTTCTTTTGTCGTTAATCTCAGATCATTTATGGAAATAATTTTAGTTAACAAAAATATGTTGATGACCCAAAGTTTAAGTGTTTACCATCTATCTACATTGTACTCTATACAAGAATTTCCACCTGATAATGATCATCATCAGTTTCATCTTCAAGGTTCTTAAGTTTGTAAGACTAAGCTAGACTCCTCAGATTTCTGAGTCTCTTCCAACACTCTCTTGTGTTAACTATATTTATAGGGCAGTTAACTAATGCCCAACTCTCTCTCCATGTCATTAAGATATAAACTTAAAAGTCCTTCTTTAAATGCACCCTTTCCCTCCCTCTATGCCCTCTTTCTCTTTCTCTCCGTGTGTGTGTGTGTGTGTGTGTATGTGTGTGTGTGTGTGTGTATGCATATATGCTGTAAATAGAGTAATCAATGTCTCTATCACCTACAATAATGCAAAGCATCTGGGGGGCATATATATTTAATTTGTTCCCTCAACCACACCCATATTGATGGCAAGAGATGGCAGAGACTTAGGCTAAAGTGTTAGAAGGCAGGGGCTTAGGTCATAGAAGAGTAATAAGACTAGAAATGCATGTTCCATAGGGAATTAACAAAGGTTATTGAGTAAAAAATAATTGAAATTGTTGTTCTGAATATGTAGCAGAACCAAAAAATGAAGGGGATTTGGTGATGGCAGAACATTAGCAATTCAGTTTTGGACATATTAACTGTAGAGTGTACATAAAGCTCAGTATCTGGGATGTAAAATGTAGTGCAATGATCATATGATTTTTCTTGTTTGGCATTGCTTACTCATAGCACATATGTTCAAAACAAGAAAGATAAGAATATATTAAGATAGCATGGCCTTGTCATGCTGTCTACAGGTGCAAACTACCATTATGTTTGGACTGTGCAGTTTAATTACATTGTCAAACGCTCTCCCTGAGATAACACTTGTTATGTGGTTACTTCAGTTATCAGAAGCATTATGTGTTTATTAGATCAGAAATTCTGTGCATGCTTATTTTTCCATTTATTCTTACATAATAATAACAAACAATACTAATATTTAAACTATATTTTAATATATTATTTCATATATTGTGATACTTTGGAATATTTAATATATGATTAGATCTATAAAATTTGAAAATAAATATATATGTCAAGCATAAATTGTCCTCTGATATCCACATTCATATAATGACATGTATGCGTCTGCATTTATATACATAAACACATGTACACAGATAAAGATATTTTTGTAGTCTTTTTTAATGGAGCTCACCCTTACCAAAGTCAAGTTGCATCAACAGACAAAGAAAAATAAAAAGTATCTAGGAAGAAACTATTATGCATTTTGAATCTCACCTCAGAGTTTTTTATTACGAATGGGAAAGTCTGTAGTTAAACTAAGCCAGGGCTCTCCAAGTTGGCATTCACACCTGCAACATTTCTTTCACAAGCTGGAAAGAACATTTATACAACCCTAAAATCTGGCTTATTTCGTCAGTTAATAGAGAGCCATGTTAACACAACTTTAATGGGGCATATGATTGCATAAGCAATCATATGGCTTGAGTCATCTGTATCTCTAAGAAAATTAAAAATATCACAGTGAAGCAACAGCAGCAGAAGAAAACCTTTAGGCAAAGAAGACCCAGCGAACGCTGAATAAATAGGGCATCTCCACAGGGATTTATATGCTGGCAGATCTATTCACTGAGCTCCTGTGAGAATCATACAATAGAAGGCTGGAACTTAGTGAAAGGTAATAAAAGCAACCTCACATCTCATAATATGATTCCTTCTATAAATGAGAACAGTTATATAATTACAGGAGTGCAAACTTAATAAAAATGCTATATTATATTGCATTTTTTATGATTTCTTTTAACTTGTGTGTGTGCCTGGCATGTGCCTACGTGTGTGTGTGTGTGTGTGTGTGTGTGTGTGTGTGTGTGTGTGTGTGTGATAAGCAAAGCACATGTGTAGGCCAGAGAATAGCCTTTGAGAAGCTGTTCTGTCCTTCCACATTCTTCTGTGGCAAGGTCTCAGTGTTTCTCATGTCCTGTCATACATTCCAGTCTAACTGGCTCATAAGTTTCTGATTATGAGCTGATTCTCCCCCAGTCTGACCTCCCATCTTTGCTATAGGAATCCTGGGATTACAGATACATGCTCCAGCATCTGCTTTAGACTTGGGTTTTGGGAATCAAACTCCTGATGTAAGGTTTACACAGCAAGTACTTTACCCACTGAGCATTTTCCAAGAACATCTGGTACAATATTTTGAGTAATATGTTTTTGTGTGACACTTTTATGACACTTTAATATCACTAAAATAGGTTAGTAAGTACAAACACTATCTACTGAATAGGTGAATGGTCTCCATGCCTATACCAGAATAGCAAAATACAAGTATTATTAGAAAAATAGGTGGGGAAGCTGATATTCATCAGAACTGTCTTTAATTACATGTTTTTCTAAGAATTATCATATAAAACAGAAAGATTTCACAGCAAAACTAAAATACCAGCCTAAGTTATGATAGCTCTATTTACCAACTGGAAATTATGCCAAGGGGATCCTGGAACTATGAAAGTAAAGCAGTAAGTATGTAGGCCTGAAGAAGTTTCCCCTTCTTATTTTTGATTTGTTTGTTTTCTTTTTTTAAAGAGGGGTGGGGGAAAGAAAGAAAAGGACATAAAGTTGGGCAGGTGGTAGGAAGGTAGCAAGCATCTGGAAGGAGTTGAGTGAGGAGAAAATGTGGAAAATAGATTGTGCACACTTTTTTCCCAATGCATATGAATTAAGAATGAAGAAACAAACAAAACAAAAATGCAAATTAGGTAGGAGTGAAGTGCATGCCATAGACCAAGCACTTCGGAGGTGAAAGCAACAAAATCCTGAATTTGAGGCCAACCTGGGTTATACAGTGAGGCCTTTGTACCACAAGAGTTGGTTGAGCACCTTCTTCACACATTGCCTGAATGCTACAACATAAATTAGGGTAGGTGAGATCTAAAATTAAGAGAGGACTGGGAATTGGTGTGGTGAGAACCAAAACACACACACACACACACACACACACACACACACACACACACATATGCACACATACATATATGTGTATCTATAGATAATTTTGAGGGGAAAATACAAAATTTAATTTGTGAAATTTTTTGAAAGAAACTAATTTAGACCTCTAATTTTAGACCTCCATTTTCTAACACAGGGACAACAAAGTATATCTTTAAATTTTTTTTCTATACTCATAGAATCATGTCATATGACCTTTATGGGTTTATACGGATATAACAAAAGCTGTCACTCTGAAGTGTTCCTCCAAATGCTATTTCAGGAGCATTTACCCTCCCTGTCTCTTTGTAACTTAGTGTGAGAGGCGTGTGGCTCGCTAGAGTCTTTTAAAATGTGTGAAATACCTTACACATTTGCCATTTATCAGTTGCAGAAAGCTACCTGACAAATTAGCAGGAGAGACCTGACAAATATATTCACTAACAGGGAATTACAAATCCTCAACATTAATGTTGTCACAGTTCACACAGCTGATCCTGACAGTCAGGAACTAGGAAGGTGGCAAAACTCCCTAAGAGGAACAAAATAGTTTATTGTATTAGAACTTTCTCTTTAACTGTGAGTTGACTACAAGGAGAGACAAAGGCATGTTTTAACAAAATGCTTATAAACACAAGAATTTCTAAAGAAATAAGCACATCACTAACCCATTCTGCACCTTATTTTTCCTCCCTTGAGAAGGAGGAAAACGATGAGAAAAATATCATTCCTAAAGAATATGAAGTAATATAGGATATAGAAACAGACTTCAAAAGCTTTCTTTGAGTAAATATTATTAATGATCTAATTACAGAAAATCTCAGTTCTGAAAAGATGAAGACAGAATATCAATAATGTGAGGGGTTCCTGACATTTAGTTAGTCTTACCATGGCCCAGGTATTGCTCCAACCATTTTCTCTGGGACAGCTCTATTAATGTATTAACGACTCCATAGTAGTAGTTTTACAGACAAGTAATCATGTGCATTAAACTCATAAATGTAGATCACAGTCTAAATACTCACCTACTTCAATATTTTTGGACTTTAAAAACAATAAACACTAAAATTCATAATCTAAGTCATGTAATGACATTAGGTTTGTGAAAAACAATATTAAAATTGTGAAAAGCATACATCCACTAATGAGAAAGCAAAGTATTATAGGTTAAGTAATATATGTTAAGTAATTAATTTTCAAATTATTAATCTTTAAAAAGTATTTTACAATAGAAGTAAATTTGATGTTAGTTGTCAGTCTTTTTGCTGGAAGTCATTCAGTTGAGTAAAATTATCCTAAATATTAAAAAAAAATCTTATTTATTTTATGTATATGTGTGCATGAATGAATATATTTATGCGTATTACATATTTTGAGTCCCATAGAGGGCAGATGATGGCATTAGATTGTCTGGAAATGGATTTACACATGGTTGTAAGTCACCATATAATTGCTGGAAACTGAACCTAAGTCCCTCAGAATGGTGGCCAGTTCTCCTAAGCACTGAGGCATCGTTCCAGCTGCCAGCCAGAATTTTAAAAACAAAACCAAGAAAATTAAATATCCATGTAAATGCTTCATGACAAATTTAATGTTCTGGCTGTTGTCTGATTACATTCAGATATTAGCTTTGCCTCTAAAGAGAATGAGTTTAAGTATTAAAGCATCATTACTTTTGTAAAAAGGACTTCACAACATGAGACCATGATTAATATAATTTTTTTTTAAAAGACATTATTTACTGACTGCCCAGAGCACCCCAGGCTGGCCACTCTTGAGGCTACCATTAGAACATAGGTTTGTTGTATATGCCGTCATTACTATATTTTTACAGATGTACTTTCTGAAGCTTAGAGAAACCACAAAAACAAAAGTAGGATGAAAGAGAAGCCTCAAGCTCTAGGGCAGAACTTGACAACCTCAATCTCTAAACTGTAAAGCAGTCTTTCACTAAAGTAGAAGGAAGACAGAACAACAAGAGTCTATGTGCATTTTTGTTTTGCTTTGGATGTCTGACAAAAAGCTGAGTTTAAAAAAAAAATCAGAAGAAAAGTAGTTTTTAATTAAGTAAGATGCCATTTTGTGAAGCTGTGTCCAGGCTACAGCAGGAGTGGAACACTCTGTCATTACCCTTCCACTCTAATATCTTCTTTTAAGTCCAGTGTCCATTCAACAGGAAGACTTGCATGTGAAACAAGACCAGTTTCATTGTCACCATCATCAAAGTATTTGCGGTGAACTGCAAATACATCTTTTGAAAGCAAGCATGATATAGATTCAACTTCAGATTCTGACTACCATTTTTTAATAGTATGAGTTGATGATCAATCCCATAGATACACAGATACAATATTTTATATTGCAGTTCATATTGTTATTTTCTCAGCAAATGCTAGCAATCAATAAAATGCAGACTGCTGTGAGACACACAGGGTCGTCATGTTTAGGCGTGGGCAATCTGTGAACACTTACGTACATCATTCTTTGTGTTGTTTGTATGTCCTGTCCTACTGAAAGATTTGCATTTGTCAATGGAAATACAAACAAATGACATATGTTCTTTGTGGATCAAGTGCCCTTTCAAGCCCTGAGAGCATGCTGGGCACACAGAATAACATCACCTTCACTCATTGATTTTCTCCCATCCTGTGCCTGCCCTTTTCATCGTATATGTTTAAACTGCTCTGGCAAAGGTTAAGAATGACTTCAAAATTGCTAAAATTGATGGACATTTTTCCTGTTCTTATCTCACTTGACTGCTCTGTAAAGACTTGAACTCTAAATATCAGCATCCTCATGGGTCTGAGTGTGACCTTCTTATCTTCCGTAAGTGACCTTGTTCATCTGGTTGGCTTTCAGTGCCACATAATAAATGTCTATTGGAACCTCAGTCCTGAGCAACTAACTCAAGCAATTTATAACTTCTGGGAAGACACTGTAAAAGTCCATACTTACTATGAAGACACAGTTTTTAGAGACACGATTGTCTTCCATCATAGTCTCCAGTCTTATCTTCAACTGATACTAATATCAGTGAAGAGAAATGGCCTCACAACTCTCTCAGAGTCTATGATTCAAGCTTATTCAATATCCTCATGCATTTTCCCTCATCCTAGGAGTCCCTGTTCTTTAATGAGAATTTGTTCCAATTTAAAATTGGCCTTAATTGTAAATTGTTCTGAATTCTCCTCATCACACTTACCTGGGGACACTGTATTCCATAGGCTGGAATACACATCTAAATTTGTCACCTCCTTTAAACCCACCAATCTTGCAGGTAAAGACAAAGGCTGGGAGGATTTTTTTTTTAGTTTCTTTTAATAATTAGTTTAATTATTATATTTGGATATTTAGTAATTTAAAAGGGTTTACAGTGCTTAATATTATGATATTATCAGTCTTATAAACAATCATATATACACATCAATTATGTAATTGATAAAATATTTGGTTTAATTACAAAAGGGTAATGTGTAAGACAAATCCGTTACTTGCAAACACATTTGCCTTTATAGTTTATTTTACAATTATACTTCTCTTTAGCATATATGCTTCATTTTATTAGTTTAAAAGTGTTCTTTATTGCCCTCCCATTCATAGAAACCATCTAAGGGGGCCTGCATTTTTTTTAAAGATCTCTGGTAAAATTGAGCTTTTCCTGGGAAGCATTTATTTTCTACACATGTTGAAAGTTTTTATTCTTCACACAGTCTGATAGATTTCTCTCACCTTCTGTTTTCCTACTTGGGGTTTCTGGAGGTAAAAGGTTAATGGATCATCATCCAAGAAGAAAACTTTCTAATTTTAGCTTTAGAACTATGGCTTAATGTTACAAGAGATACAACACCTGGCCTCTCCACAATCTTGGTTCTGTCATCCATCTTCAAAAGAACAATTAAAGAGATAAGTAACAGTGAAATACAGAGAAAGATGATTAATTCAACACACATACATTGAGAACAGGGGCAAACAGTGAGCTCCAGTGATATCTCTACAGTCAAGTTTATGTTTAAGGTCTTGACATAAAGGCTTAGTTTAAAATCAGGCAAGAGGTATGCATGGCTAAGGAGTCCTGGTCATAGTGTGGGCCCATCATGATGACTGTTCCAGTCTGCCCTTCACTGTGGTCTGATAAGTCAGAACTGTTTGAATTCTCTTCCTGGCACAGGAATTGCCACTCTTGCTGGCACCATGACCCATCCTCTTCCATCTTTAACAAGAGATGCCTTGGGAAGGCGCAGTTCCTCAGATCCATTATGGTTCTACTCTAAATCAAAAAGGGTGGACATGGTGTTTCTCTTAGAACACATTCGCTGAATTCATTACAGTTTCTGCATTTTTTTTAAGCTGTAACTTGTACTTTGAGTAATCAGCCATGAACAGGAATTTCTGCACGGCTGGATGAATGGACAGGGAGACACAACTTTGATCTCAATCACATTCAGGTAAGTTAAAACAGCTGTTCTTTTTTTTTAAAAAAATTTACTCTAATTCCTACACAGAAGAGTTTTACTTGATGCTGTTTTACTTGATTAGAGATATGATATGCAGTAATCTCTGTTTCATGAAACAATTTCAGATTCCAAACCTAAGGGATTCACATTTAATCAGAATATTTGAGAAATAACCACATATATTCTGGATGTATTTTCAAAGTAGAGGCAAGAATCGCACATTTTAAAACTGTTAGATCTCGTCTGGTAGGGAGATATAACAGTGGAAAGAGTCATATCAATTTAAGGACTGAAACACTTTCAGAAGAAAGTCCTTCCAAAAGGGAGACGTGATTTACATTATGATGATATTTCTGTTAAAAACAAAGCTGTCATTGCCTTTCAAGAGTCATAATTTTAGTTTCCATGTATTTCAATCTTCTGCAACATTCTGAGTATGTTTTGTGTAAAGTCTGTCATTCACTTATCTATGAGCTCATTTGCTGATCAATTCATTTATTCAATCATATAGACAATTCACGCTTAATGTCTGCCAGAAGCCAAGATTCATGCTGGGAAGATCTTGATTGACACTAGCAAATCAATAACACTAAAACAAGACTCTTATCACTCATCCTTTATAGAATTAAGACCTTTTTATTTTATTCTTTTATGAAAGTCTTAGTGTGTCTAACACTGAACCAGTAAATTCCCTGCATTTAAGTGAATCCCTAGCTAACCACTTCTGCTGCTCTCCTTTCCTAGGGAAGGGATATGTCCTTGCTCTGTCCCATAGTCTCCGTATTTCCTTGTGGATACAGTTATGTGTGCATGTGTCTATCTCTGCTCTGGAGGCATTGCAAATTGATGAAGAATGTGTTACTGAGAGAATCCCTGTGACTACATCGTTCAGTCTCCTTCCATTGCTCTTGGAGTTGGTGAAAGGCAGCTAGTATTCTAGAAGTAGAAGGACCAGTCCTGGTATTCCCCGCATCAAATTTTCTATTGGAGCTATGTGTTAAAGGTGGTTCAATCAATTAAGGGGAGATGTTTAGGAACTAGAAGCCACTTAAGCTAAAGACCCCAAACACAATATTTTTCTGCCCCCTTCTTTTCCATACAAATATGTACGTAGACACACACACACACACACACACACACACACACACACACACACACAATTTTCCTTTTTCTTTCTTCCTTCTTTCCTATATTATTTTTTTTTAAAAAACACAAGTTCCTGTTGTTCAGCCACCAGACTACCCTCAAGTTCATGATCCTCTTATTTCAGCTCCCTGAGTGTGGGCCTGAGAGATTGCACATCTAAGATAAGCATAATATTATGTTTAATGGAAAATGTGTAAATAACAGTCTCTTCTAAGACTAGCACAATGGTAAAGTAAGCCATGGGATTAACTCTGTGTTTCTTTCAGCTTGATAAATTTAAGATGTATAGGTTTTAAGTACATCTTTATACAAATATCTAACACCACGACAGAGCAATAACTTATCCCAGATATCATATATATTTTGACACATCAAATATATCAACATTTTAAAACCACATACCAAGCAATATGCATATGTCTATGAAGTTAAAGATGTACTTGAAACAAGTATGATCTGTGTATATGGCTAACATGTTTATAAGTGCTTCATATTCTATAATCTGCATGTAATAACATAACAGATTCTCAGGAGATAACTTACTACTTTACAGACATGATAAATATGATGTGTATGACTATTGCCTTATGATTAATGGCATCTTTTTTATTCATGAAGTTGGATGCCAGGCACAGCTGAAAAATGGGTATCATATTCAATGCATTTATTCCAAGCCTTATTAAAATTATACCATTTACTGCAGATGGATAAAATAACAACCACTACTCCATATATTCATGCATTAAAACAGTATAAATTAATGGCCTTAAATTTTCTGTGCTTACTGTTTTATTAAAAAAACACAACAAGCTATATACTTGACTAAAGATTTGTGGAAGACACACTAGACTATATTCTAGGTGAATGCCATGATTTCATGGGAGACTGTTCACATGCTGGGAATTTTCTGACAACATCCATCATGTACAGAAGGGTAAGTTCTAGGTGGGAAAACCTACAACCTTGAAAATAGTATAACACATCACCAAAAAAGTATGCCAATAGGCCCAGAATACAATACTGTAATGATGTTTTTGATTCACTGGATACAATTAAAATAGCCATACGAAGGAATTAATTAATGAGGCTAAACAGTTTAAGGTCTGAAATATATAGTAGCTACTTCCAAGTTTAAAAGAATACAACCAGATTTAAAACACCATGCAAGTTCATCAAACAGAATAAGTAATACCACATGAATTGCTTTCTAGATGATGCTGACAGTAAGAAGGCCACAAGAAATTACTAGAAATAACAGAAAATTAAGTCAAATGAAAACAGTGCTTAAAAAGTCAGTTGTTAAGCTGCACTAGCTCTATCCAGGTTCTTAATTAAGTGACAGCTGCATTAATGCTATCAGAACTTTTCTTTCCCCTCAGAAGTTTCTGGTAGACAGTGGCATCCCTGAAGAATCAAGATCTTACAGCTAAATTTGGATTATAGCCTGAAGAAAAAGTTTAGACATCTAATATCTTCCAAAACTGAGAAAAATTAGCATGAATAACATGTGCGTTTTCTGGTGAAATATATACTCCAGTACGAGGACGACTGGGTATGTTTTTTATTTTTTTAATTTAAAAAATATTCAAAAGATATCTAACTTTATGAAAACTAGTGAGTATTGAAACAAAATCAGTTAATAGCGTGAATTTAGCTGTCCTTGGAATAATTATGGTGTGATCATGCCACCTGAAGGGGAATTAGATACTTGCGATGAAGTCAGCTAGGTCACTGGGGAAGGTCCAATGTCAGCTGCATGGTGAAGCAGTCCCTTGGGTTTTTATCCTAAATAAATACTTAGGTTTGTGATTCTCCAAGAAGAAGACTAAAATGGCTTAGCCTCTCCACTAGTCCTACTGAATCAGAACTTCTGAGGCCCAGGGGTCTATCTCTTTCCAAGCTCAGGATGATTCCCACAAGCTAAAGCTTGCGAGGGACTTCTTTAAATGAAAGCCTGTGCAAACTTGTGGTCAGGCAGGACACCTGAACTGGAGTATTTAGAAGGAGCTGCACTACAGATTAGCATTTTCTACTGTTTTAGCCTGATCCATCCATGAATTAGATGCAATGATGTACCATGGCCAATTGTCTCTCTTTCTGTAAACATGCTAACTCCAAACATACAATCTTACTACATAATTTCTCATAGTGTTTTAACAGGGTCAGATGCCCCATTCTCTTTCTCTCTGATGGCGTTTGGAGAATTCAGCATAAAGACTTGAAGTCATGTATCACGATACAAGTCCAACAGTCTTGAGCTAGGTGAACATGGCTGAGTCAGTTGCAATCTTTGCGTCTGAAAAGATTTTCTATAAAGGGTCAAATGTTTCATATTTTAGGCTTTGGGACTATGTGGTCTGTTGAATTACTCAACTGTGTTGTAATATAGAGTATCCGTAACAGTACATCACAGACAAGGTAAGTTATAACCCAATACAGATGACTATAATTGAAAGACCAGAGATAAAAGTATTACTTAACATGAAGAAAGAAGGAAGCAGTGTATACTTTTAGTGGATATGTAAGTAGGTATGAGCATTCTGAGGAATACTCTACAGAGATTACCAAAGAAATTAAAGATGGAATTGTCACTTGGCCCAGCAACCCCTATTCTTGATACACAATAGGAAGAGGAAATAGAATAGATACTTACAGATGGTATATAAGGGGATTAGAACAGGAGGATGAAACAAGGAGGAGGGAAGAGAAGGGCAAGGGAGAGAACAGGAATACAGAGAATCATTTGAGAGGTAGTACGTTTCCTATAGTAAATACATAAATGAAGGCAATCTAAATGAAGTTACCAAACCATGGGAGAGACTGAGCCACCCCAACTGCACATTCCACATCACCAAAGGAAACTTCGAGTTCTGGGAATAGGTTATATCCAATTGAGTTGTTGGCCAAAGGGATCCCATGGAAATCCCCAAACAACACTGACTATTGCCAAGGCTATTGTTTGTTCTTCACAAACTGACACTAAGGACCTGTTAATGCCCACAACACCTATGCAACTCACTCTACACAAAGAAGTCAAGCTGGTGCCTACATAGAGCCTTCACTCATACTGATTAATGTTTATGGTACTGGAAAGTCCATTGCACACTACCAAAGAAGAAAGGTAAACGCCAACCCAGCTAAAAATCCATTGATCTCCAGTGATTATCTGCCTGAAAGATGTTCTTCTAGTGCAATAGTGGCACAAAGCCTGTGGGGCCAACCAACCAATATTTGTTTGGATTTAAGGCCCATTCTATGACATAGAACTCATTACTGATACTGTTGGGGTGGCCAAGAACTTGAAACTAGATAGACCAGAGACCAAAGGGAAAATCATACACTGCTGTTCTGCTAAAGGAACATGGAAATAAAATGACTACTAATGAAATTCTGCATTACTCATGTATTATATCAGTGCTTTGTCCAGTCATCATCAGAGAAGTTTCCTCCTGTAGCAGATGGGATCAAATACAGAGACGCACAACTAGACAATGCGGGGATTAAATTCCCATTAAATTCCTCCCCTCAGGGCTCAAAGAACTCCATGAAAGGGGAGGTGGAAAGATTATGAGAGCCTGAGGGGATGGAGGACACCAAGAAAGAAAGGCCTTCTAAACACATTTGGACCTATGCACATATAAACTTATAAAGATTATGGCAGCACACATCGGACCTGCATGAGTCTAAGCCAAATGGGGTCCCAGCTGAGAGAAGCTGGGACAATATCTGATCCCTACCTCAGAATCTATCTCTGACAGAGAGATGCTCAAAAATGAAAAAAATCAATTTTCTTCAAAGGAGTCTCACTGAGGATACATCCCACCTTTAAGGGGAGAAACCACACCCAGCAGATGGCCAAAATACTAACAATACAATACTAATTCAATGGCATTTTTAGAAGTTCTTTGTATTGTAATGCTTTGTAAGGGATTCTTTTTTCTTCTTTGTACCTTAGAAGTTCTTTTTGTATATACTTGGAGGTACTTTGTCTCATAATGCTGTATCATTATTTTAAAATTATTTATTTAATTAATTACTTTTCCCTACAGGCCCTTTTTACACATATTTTGGATTATGGTTTTGGGTTTTTATGGGATTCTGTGTGTGTAAACTTTTGTGCTTCTGCGTATATATGTACTTCTTACTTGGCTCTTTTTCTTATGTTTATTTTCTTATGTTTGTTTTCTCCTAGTCAAGTTTTGTTTTGTTTTCATTTTATTATCTTATTATTATTTGAATACCTGCATGCTTTCTAAGGAGAGAAAGACAGACAGACAAATAGACAGAGAGAGAGAGAGAGAGAGAGAGAGAGAGAGAGAGAGAGAGAGAGGAGGTGTGGGTTAGCATAGGAGGGGATGTGGGAAGATATCAGAGGAGTTTGGGGGAGAGGAAACTATAAACAGAATACAACTCTATTTAAATCAAAATTTAAAAAGATAAAAATAAAGTGAAATCAGTTCTTCAGAAAATTACTTGCTCTCTCGTCTTCAGTGAAGCTTTACCTACAATGAAGAAGTTGCAAAGAAAACAGCCTACTATTCACCAATAGATGGATGAAGAAGTTGTGCTGTGTGTATGTTTGTGTGTGTATCACATATATTTAATAAAAATAGGTCTTGCTATTTTTAATAATGTAGAAGAACCTAGAACACATTATCTTAATGAAATAATACTGACAACTAGCTGTAACTAAAATTTCAGCATGATTACAGTGACCTATGATTTCCTTCATTACAACTTAGTTAAGATGATAATGATAGTGTATAACCAAGGCATAAAGGTTTGCAGTTGCTTTTGCTTAGACAATAGTTTGGGCTTTTCCAAATTAGGTTTTATAATGCGAGAGATTTGTAGTTTGAAAATAAAACAATTTTAATAAAGGAACCACAATGTAAGGACGTCACTAATGTTGGTGAATGGTTCCTACCAGAGGGAGCAGTCACAGTCCTGTGAGCTCCCTGACAGCGAGATGCTGGGTTTTGTTTTTCCTTAAATCAATGGAATTTTCAAAATTCTGAACTAAAAATTTTTTTTTGCCTGTTATATATCTGACATTTAAAGTCGCCACTTTAAGGTGAACTTGTTTCAAAATTAAAATTTCAAATCATGTTTTTTTTTTATGTCAGCATTGTTGTCTCATAATCTTATAAGCAGTGGAGGCTACAGTAGTATATATAAAATCCAAATATAAATTAAAACACAACTTTCATTGAAAATGAGAGAGAGCATGTCCAACCTAAAGAGTCTAAATCCAGCCTGGTGATTTGTAACCTTATTCTATACATACTTAATGTCCCATTCTTTCCTAAATTTCTCAAACCATTTTTCTCCACTGTTCTTGATTTTTAAGTACTGTAATGGTTAAGCATACACCCCAGGAACTGCCACATTATAAATTTTTATTTTAGGTTTAAAATTCTTTTTAGTGTCTGAGTACATATCCTATGCCATTCAAATGAAATGAACAGTGTTTTCTCTTCAGAGGTTTAATTATCCACCAAGGTTTACCTGCAATCTTGGTATCAATACAGAAGCCTGATATGATGTGTTGTTTAGTGTGGCTATTTTGCTACAGTGTTTACTTTGTCTGTGACTGACTTGTATGCTAAGCCTACCACACTGCAGAGGCATGGCCATAACTGATTATGTTCTGAATGACACTGGGAGACCAAGCAATAGCATGCAAGGGTTCTCAATAATCAGTATTCTTGGGTCAAATTCCTACATGCATAAACATTATAATCCACTTCTTTTCTGCTATCCAGGTTATCTGGACAGGTTTCAATTACCCTGTAGTTGCCACAAATTTTCAACAGCTGTGTCCTTGGAATGCCTTACTCTTTTGACTAATCAGATAGCTTGAAGAGTCAGTATCACTTCTGCAATAAAAACAATACTGATAAGAGTCATTTGGTGTATTTCAGAGGATCCATATTTCAGAGGAAATTTTACTATCAAATGTTATTGATGTTTGAATTCTTGTTATCTGTAAAACAAATAGAACTCTAAATTTCTACTTAGAAAAATTTTAAGCAAAATGATTTTATTACTGTGACTGATTCAGAGGCATATAAAAAGAGTAATTCTACAGTGAGTGCTTATATTGAATTTTCACTTAATCCTAAAATAGCAGTCTGTTGCCAAACAATAGAAATAACAAAAGAACTGAAGCTTGTCAAGTGCATCTAGGAGGTTGATTAAACCTAGAAATGGTTCTGTGTGAAATTGACTGTGAACTAGAATTTATGAACCTATTATGTTCTGCAGATACAACTTACATAGATTACTCCCTCAAGAAAAAATGTAAGAATAAAAGATATGTCACACAAACATGTATGTGTGCTCTTATAATAAAGGTTTAATAGAAACAAGTGTAAGTGTGCATCTTTAATGTTTTGTCTTATCAAACTGCCTGCAATATTGTCCAGGAAGTGTATAAAACTGGTTATTTAAAATTATTGCGGTGCAGTGCATGAAATGGCCCCTGGCAAGTCCTCAGTGACTAAGGGCAGTACACTTTCCATTTGCAAATACAATGTCATTATTTTTATTCTGAAGTAAGTAACACTGGAAACAAATTGCTATTTCTTGATAGTGTTAACATGGAAAATAATTTGAACTAATTTTGAACCCTTTAGTTTCAGATTTTATTACATTTCAGAAACCAACTGATAAGAATTTTCAGAAAAATCAAAAATTTTCACTGAATGCCATTGGAAAGGACAGGGCAAAAATATATATGACTTTATAAAAATGACTTTATTACATTGAGTTGACATGTGCTTTATCATTTATATGATACTACACATCTTGTGTGAGTACAAAGGTTCCCAAGATTACTGTTTCCTGCCCCATCTCCTAAATATTGATTTAGCCCACATTCTTACCATACAGTACCCTATTCAGTAAACCATACACTTCATCAGAGCTAATCAATGGTGATCAGAACATGACAAGGTCATTGGCTTTTAAGCCATTATAGTAACACGAGGTAAATCAAACCATTCATTAAGTGATAATCAAGCATAATGCTGCTTAGCAGTAGGCAATTAATCCACCTCCTAAGAAAGTCTGTGCTCTGCTGCTGCCCCCTAATGTCAATTCCCCCTTTTGACTTTGTCAAGTAAGATTTCACCTGTCAACCACTGTTGATCTACAGTCCATCTTACTACTCAAATATGCATTTAGACTATGTTAAATATATGGATGTAAATGAAAAAAACTTAACCCCATAGCTAATGTATGTGTATGTGTGTGTGTGTGTGTGTATACATATATTTCCCCCCCCCCCGGAAGGAACAGTCACTTTAATATGACTTTCTTTTTACATTTCTAAAGCTGTAGGGTTTTGTAGTTTCTGTTAAGAAATATTTCTAGTTTTAATCAACCTCCTAGGTGTGAGTTTTTGAGCCAAGCAAGCTGAAATAACAATTACAGTGTCTTGACCACTGTAGAAGTCCACAGAATGCACTCATATTCAGAAGTTGACAGGACAGGAGTGTGGCTGGAGAGACATGTGGTAAATATACCATGAGAAGCAGCTCACACAATATCTCATAACTTATATTTTGCAATCAGAATTCCAAATTAGATGATCATCCTGGCAATACTATAGACAATATTCTTGTGGGGCAATAGTAGAGTTTTGAATGGTTGGGAAACTTTAGTAATAGGCATGGAATGAATTGAAAGAATTGGGTTATCAAAATTAGTGCAATTAAGGATAAATACTTATGGGTGCTTAAAGAAAATCTTATTAGCCAGGTACATTGGCTAATAACTGTAATTCCAAGCACTTTGGAGTCTAAGAAATGATGACTGTCATTAGTTTGAGGCCAGCCTGTGCTAGACCAAATGACTTGTAGGATAGCCTGGGATACTATGAAACTGTACCTCAATGCAAAAACAAATTTATCATATTCTTATTAAAATTATTAGCACGTGATTTTTTTTCAAATTTAAAATTAATTTTATGATACACCTTTTGATCTCATAGAATTGCATGTGATAGAATTATCATAAATTAATATTGTAAAGATTCATATTTAGTTCACATTAGTAATTTTCCATAATTTGCTGTACATTTTATATAAATGGGGTTCTAAGTCAAAGTCCATTAGTACGCTGCAGAGAACCTATACTCTCTGAAATACACAAAAAATTCCTGTGCTTGGATGACACACTCATCCCCCTTTTATAGTAGAATGCCTATGCCAGTGAACAGAGTCTCAGAGAAATGTACCCAAAACATGTAAGAACCCTAGCAATGAAAAAAAATCCCTGAAATTATTAAAAGTCAATAGTGTTGAGTTATCATGCAGTAGATTAAGAATATCAAGCACAGGGAGTCTAGTATTTGAGAAGTAGATCAAGGTTCAGAGCAAAGAGAAGAAATATGAGGAGAACACCAGTAGGGGAACTTCTTAAAAACTGAAATAAATAGAATGTTTTGAAAGATAACATGGAACTAACTAGGGAAAAATGTAACAGGAAAGTCTTGAATTGAAAGAAAACCATATTTATATTTACAAAATTGATACTATTGTTTTGGTAGAGCCGGGGTAAATAGCCCAGGTATATTTCAAACTCATGACCCTATTCCATTGGCTTACCAAAAACTTACACTGCAAACAGTGTGAGGGTAACAGGTAACCAGTTTCATATTACCTGTGGTGTCTCCCTGCCTTCCCTACCATGATGGGGAATGTGTATAAAAATAAGCCTTTCTTTCTGAAGTTGCTTGTGTCTTTGCAAGGAGAAATTAACTAATACACAAGGTTAGGAAAAAGGTGAGAACATTGAATAAGATTAAATACTTCTGCCTTCTTAACAACTTGCTGTTTCACATCTATTTTAATGTATTCTTAGTCTAAGAGACTATTCATTAATATTCCCTGAAGATACAACTATGTGGCATTCCATATCAAAAGAGACCCTTGCACAGATATCAGTGAGATTCTTTCTTTTTTTATTTTCCAACAGGGTTTCTCTGTTGTAACTCTGGCTGTCATGGAATTCACTCCACAGACAAGCTCACAGAGATCTGCCTGCCTCTGCCTCTGCCTCCCAAGTGCTGGGATTAAAGGTGTGTGCCACCACCATCCAGCTATCAGTGAGACACTTTCAATACCTAAAAACATGATTAGCTCTCCCAAGCACCTGAATAGTTTTTTACATGTAAATATGCTTATTTTCCACATTAAACCGCAATTAATGTAATTATCCTTAAGTAAACATCAGTAGCATCATTTCTAGATACAATGTAGCAATCAGAATGAATATGTGAACATTTTCGATAATGAGGAAATAGGACTACTTCAATGAAGACAAATTCTGTCTTTGTACTCTGAAAAACTAGATGAGTCCTGAAGCTATCAGTTACATGCTTATACTTCTGGAAAATTAAGTACTATTATTCAAGATATGCAAGTTATGTTTAAGAATCTGATGACATATATGTAGACAAACATTTATATAACTTAATGAGAGACTTAACACAGAGAGACAGATTACATATCATATATGACTTTGAATATTTCATGTAATTACATTGTAAATAATCAGTCTCATGATTTGATTATTAGTAATGAAACATTGATTCTGCTTAATCACCATCAAAATAAGTGTGGATATATACAATATATTATTTCCATATTGATACAACAAAAGCTCAGGGAATGTTACTACATACATTTGATGTTGCAACATTTAATAATACAGCTAAATTACACTATTATAATTCAGATTTATTTTAATTAAATTGTCACGTGTCAATTCCCCCTTCTCATACATTTGCTTTTCTTTTTCTTTGAAATTTGATTCAATATCTAAATTGGAATCACTCTGAAACCTGGAATTTTCAACCTTTTTGCCTCAGCATAAACAGACCTTTTATTTCAATAACTACTGGGGTTATGACCTAGGATACTACAGTGTATTCTAGGATGTTTAAGATTTGGAAGGAATGAAAGTTATCTATGTAAAGTCAGGAATAGAACAACTGAGGGGAGATAATCAATGCCAGAAAAGTAACTGGGAAGGGGAAGGTGGGCATTATTTCCACAGAGATTAAAGGTCACTAAAGCTATGGAAGGTTATGGCTAAGAGTAAATAAAGAAGAGATGGGGAAGAAAGAAAGAGGAAATGAGGAAAGGGAGTAAAATAGATGGATTGTATAGAAGGCAGAAGAGTGAAACACACAATGGAATGGGCAGAGAGATGCACAGAATAGTCACAAGATCATAAATATGGGCGCTAGCACTAAAAAACATAAAAGTAAAAACTAACAGTAATAAAAAGACAGAGTATAAACACAGATTAGATTAAAACATTTCGCATAATCAAGTAATTCTTCCAAACTAATGAGTTTTGGATTATTTTCTTCCCATGATGTTCCATAGAGTAAAATGTACTGAGAGGGGAGTGAAGCAGATTTGGGTATTCATCACTCCAGGGAGTCAGACAAATCATCTTTTGGATTATGAGTCTGGCACAACTTAGTTGATTTGAGCAGTGTTGCTCTCGGTTGCAAAAAGTCATTTGTAGCTACCAAGAATAAACATTTAAAAAATAAAAATGAAAGAATAAAAATTTCCACTCATAATTTTCCTGATGAAAATGTGACTTCTACATGAATTGTAACTTATCTAAACCCACCACTGCAGCTCCCACAATGGTGTTTCTCATTCTGCCACAGTCCATTATACATAGGGCAATAAAGTTACTTCATGTAAAAGAAAGATTGGTTCTTTTTCCCCTCGGTGACTTATGAAACACTCTCCTCTCCCTTTCTCTTTCTTTCTCTCTCTCCAGGACAAACTAATATCATTCATAAAATAATACTAGCTTCCTAAATAAACATTTTTACTGGTATCTGGCAGAATTATGAAAGATCTTCTGCTTAGTAAGGCATTTGTGAGAAGACATTTGTAATCTGTATACGAAGCAGCCATGTGACACAATAGCTCCATTTATGCACTATCCTGTGCAAAGGTAAAGAAAGCTCCTTCATAAACCATATTTATTTTTTGAGTTTTCTTTCTCAAATTGATTGTCATAATTTTGTCAAAGACCCATGTACCGATAGCAAACGGTCAAGAGTCATCCCTTCTGCTCCAGTCCTAATTTAAAGTAAGAAGGGATCAAATCCATAAATGTATAAAATCACCAACTTTTAAAACATTTCAATTTTCTGTATATTTGTGTTGTGTATGTAGTGAAGGAGTGCACGTGGGTACACATATGCAAGTATGCACGAAGAGGTCAAAGAGCAACACTAGGTGTCTTTTTTTTTTATTGTGTTCCACCATGCATTTGAGAGAGGGTCTTTCACTGACCCTAGAGCTCACTGGTGGACTGGGCAGGCTAGCCTATGACCTCCAGGATTCACCTATTTCTCCTCCCACTCCTAGTTCTAGGATTACAGATACATGGCATGGCGCCTAGCGTTTTACAAAGGTGTTAGGGACCCAAGTGTGGGTCCCCACGCTTTTAGCAATATAAACTGATCTGCCTCCTCAGCCCCAACAACATAACTCTTAAAATATTCACAGGCACAATCACATGCAGATGGAAAACAAAATATCTTTGAGAAATGTTAAGTGCACAGGGTCCTCCACCGCTCAGCGGAGTCCCAAGTTTCACTCAGTGAATGTGGCAGCGTCTTTATACATAATGGACTATTTGTCTGACCCACTATAAGAGGTTGCATTTTATGTCAAGTCCACACTCTCAGAAAAGGTGGTCGAATTCAGTTATTCAGATCTTTTACCTTTAATAATGAGTACAATCCAGGGCACACAAAACTATAATCACATGTCCACGCATACTTCTAGTCAAGCCCTATGGTTGCATTTTGTTCAGAACTCTGTTTGAGTATCGACTAGTTAATATGTATATGAAGCAGACGACACAAGAAGTATAGAAGATGCAGAATACAGCCTAAATTTCCTTGGAATGATCAAAGACCGGAGACCATCCGAACTGAAGTAAGCAAACGTTTCCTTGCTATCTCTTCTCACAAATGTTTTACTAAGCAGATCTTCCTTAAATCTCTCAAATGCTAATGTTGAGTAAATTCGTATTATTTTATGAACGACATTAAAATATGTCTTGCAAAGAGAGAGAGAACAACTCATAAGTAGCAGGGCATTGGCCAAGCATGGCTTAATTTTGTCTTGTTCATTTCCCTCAGGCTATTTTATTCTCAAAACAGGTTGTTGCTGTGACCCTTTATAGATGCCACATGAGAAGCCATTAGGGAGGCTCATTAGTGACAGCATGACACAAGAGGGATGTGGTGTCTTGAAGAATTGAAGTAAATTCTATAGAAATCAAGAATTTCATTCTAGTGTGCCCAAGAATTACGTGGAAGTCCAGTGTCTTTAGAGGATGATGGATGTCATCATTAAGCCACTCACTGCTTCCTATGAAGAAAGACTGTATGTGTATACATACCGATAACATATCTTTTCTTCCCACCAACCATTTCATCTTCTTCCCTGGCATCAGTTTCAGAGAGGCCCAGAGCCAGTGACTAAGTCATTTATTTCTGCACTGAGCAGCCTGCATATGCAAGGATGATAAACACAAAACTCTGTCCTCCACTTTAGACTTCGAGCAAACACACAAGGACAGATGTCCTCCAGAGGTCACAGAAAAGCAAAATACTCTACAGCACACAGAGCAGAAGGGCATGCTAATGGATATGTCAAAGGATAAGTCTAATCATGAAAAATCAGTTTCTGCGAATTTTTAGATCATAGATTACAGAGTAGACTGACTTGCTAAATTGACTCTGGAAATTAATAGTTGGGATAACTGGATTATCTTTGGTCCTATTTTAATTGATTATAGCCAATAAACAATGCAAAGTCATGCTGCCATCTTCTTTAATGCTGTCTGTTTCAGATCATAAGGTGAACCCTGATTTTTGGTATTTTTTCAATGAAAAGAGAAAGGTTTATTATATAGACATATTAATTAGCTGTTTACTTAGGTACTTTTCACTAACCTCTCTGACCATGGAACTGTGTTCCATGCTAAGAATATGGCGATAGGAATCCATCCTGAGTTCAAAAGCACATGAATCTAGGAGACAAGCAGAATGCCTTAAAACAGATCAATATGGTGACAGCATAAGAGAGGCAAACACAGTATCCATCATGATCACTGCAATAAGAACAAGACAGAGGAGAAAAGGAAAAAGATAAAAAAAAAAAAGAAAGGAAACAGACGTTTCTGTGCGAGGCGTTGGAGTGAGAGCTGTAACAGAAGCCTCTTGGTGCGTACCTGCACCTCCCTGCAGATCCTCATCTAGCAGATCTGCTCTCTTCCCGTACCTTCTCTTCTACCTATGAATGCCTAAACGTCATTCGGGTCCTCTGAGGAGTA
This sequence comes from Cricetomys ansorgei, assembly GCA_026225945.1. Lineage (NCBI taxonomy): Eukaryota > Metazoa > Chordata > Mammalia > Rodentia > Nesomyidae > Cricetomys > Cricetomys ansorgei. The sequence goes on from JAMJFZ010001815.1 coordinate 12,863,967, forward strand.
CTGCCTTATTCTAAATCTAGGTACAGACTATCTACCATGCTGCATAACCGCCCGCAACATATTTCTCAGGTGCTCCCACAGCACTCTCGTGGTCTGATCATCTGTCCCTTTACCAAGCTACACAGCTCAAGAAACAGTGAGAAACACAAGCAAGTGTTCCCGTGGGAAACTGCGATGCCGTGATCTAGTACACTACTGTCCAGAAGTCATTTTCCCAACACTTATTCATTACATAATAGAGTTTATGAAGAATAAATCTGAGTTGTCTGACAAAATATAAGTAAAGTACATTTTAAGAACAGCAGGCTCCAGTCTGTTCACTGATAAGCGTAAGAAGATACCACAGACACAGCATACAAGAACTTTCTGATTATATCGCAGGCCAAAGAGAAAGGATTTTAAAGAACAACCTCACAGGAGTACCATCAGAGGGTCAAGGATAACCTGGCACTTCATCGTGCCAACTCCATGTTGACTAAGCTTGGTTCCATCCTGTTACATCTCAAAGGTATTAGCAATTGGTAGCAAATCAATAATGTAGCACTAGATTCTAATTTTTCACATGTGATTTCCAAGCTAATCATCTACCTTTCTTTATTTTAACTCACAGTAAAAACAGATTAGCATTAGAGCAGTCTTAGAAAGTTATCTAGGTAATGAAAAATACTAGATGCTGTCCATCTGTTTGGGGTAGGTTCATTTATTACTACATTCCAGTTCCTCATCATGGGGAATAAATGTCTCTTTTTAATAAAAAATCCTCGAAAATATTTTTATTGCCAACATGTTGGTGCTGCTGTTTACAGGAATCTTCCTTAAGAAATAATTAGAAACAAAAGCTAACTAATATTAGAAGCCATACGTTGAATACGAGATGTATTGTTTGACATACTTATCTCAGTTCAAATTTTAAAGGAAATAAAAGACATTCTACTTTAAAATTTTTTCTTTATTCTTACAGGTTTTATACATGTATACAATGAAATATCATACCTACCTCCTTTTTCCTCCTCCTAGCCACTCTGCATTTACCCCATATAGTTCCCTACCAAACTTACGTTTTTGTTTGTTTTTTTTTTCATGTGCTGTGGAGAACAACACTAAGTGAATTGAGTACAGTGTTAAAACAAATACAAAATCCTAATCTGCTGGTGCTAGTTGTCCCCAATTTTATAGCTTGCCAGTGACTACTGACATAGAGAGAACAGGGCCTCACAAATGTCTCTGTATCTTTTAAGTGACCCAGAAGCATTTTTGTTATAGTAGCAGGAAGGGACATGAAAATATTCATGGACTCTGGACTCAGATCCTCAAATTTTGCCAGGAAACCGACTGGTGGAATGATGGCAAGGCATGTAAAGAATTTTCCTTAGTCTCAAGTTTGTTTTCCATGTCTATAACTTAGATACAAGAACTTACACTAGAACTTACTTACCTCTTCTTATGTAGCAAACAGACCTTAATTAGTTCTCTAATCTTCTTCTAGCATAAAACTAAAATTGGAACCACAAACTGTTTTTTTATGCTTCATAATCACTGATGCAAATTACTCTAATCCCGAAATGTTTCTCTAAAAATACGTTAAACAGTAGAATCCATGCTCTATTTAAGATTTTCTGCTTCATTGATGAATAAGACTTCATTTTGAAATTGATCTCGAGTAAACATGCCTAAAGTTGTAGAAAATTAGCATGCAAGTTAATGTTTTCCAGGAATATATCACATAAGAAAGACAATATAGCATGCCTCACAGTTACAGGTTAACTAAACAAACATGGGAGGAAGAGGCAGCAGAGTACTAATTGTTGGACTATGAGTTAAAGACCTGGTTAAAGCCAGAAAAAAATGGCACATAAACATGAGACTCCACATAGTGCAGCACAACTGAAAAGTATTACTAGATACAGAATCCCACTATATGACCAGCAACAGTGCATAGTTCAAATAAATACAGAGTGCAGCACATGGACATAAAAGGCAGTATCCTAAAAACATGGTTTTACGAAACGAAGACCAAACGTACGGGTAAAATATTTTCATTAGTAAATTATAATACGACAGGGTATTTATAGGAAAGATAATGTAAGTTGTATCTTAAACTGCCAGAATTTAGCATGTACATCTGCATCTCAAAAGCTATGAACCTGAGAAGTTTATGTCACCTTTACACCTTAGTTTTGTCATTAAATAGGATTAATAGTGATGATCACATGGATGCATATGGGGTTTAACTAATACAAGTAAAGCAACTACTACAATCATAGAATACAACAAAAATTATTAAATGTTAGTTTTTATATGTTTTAAGGCAAATAGAGTTGGGAGTCTTTCTTCAGGAACTATTTTCTTTACTTGATTGATTGACTTTCAAGAGTCAAGTGGCCCATTTGCTTGAGTACCCTGCTGCCTCTTCTTTTAGTGTTTAATTGATCTTGTAAAAAATTTACTTTAGCATGTCTATTGTTATTATCCTTGTTGAGCCCATACTTAGGCAGTCCTGTTGGTGAAATGTTATGGATGGAGCTTCTGACACCAGTAGAAGACACAAACCTTACGTCAACCACCAGATCCTATGGCTCTTACAATCTTTCCTCCCCATGAGTCATAGATGAAGGCATTATTTTATAGATGTATATATGGTAAAGTGGACAATGAAAGACCAGGAGGCCTCAATCCTACAAAAAGAAAGACAGGCAAACAAAGAATGCTGACAGCAGGAAAAATAGTCTTCTCCAGGGAAGAACACAGTAATTGTCCATCTTATACCAAATGCTCAGCCCTAGAAAAAATACATACAAGTAACATTATAAACTGAGTAGGCTGTATTAATGTATTTATGGATATTTATATATACACAGGCATACATGTGCATGCAACAACAATTAATGAAAAGTTGGCCATGAATGTGAAAGAGAAAGGAGGGACACATCTAAGAGTTTGGAAGGAGGAAAGAGAAAAGATGCAGTTATATTATAATCTCAAAAAATAAAAGAAGTAATTAAAAATTATTTGACACTGGGATGTGGAAAGAACTTCCATGTCTAAGGATTGGAAGAATTGATATTAAAATGGCAATTATGCAGAGAGTGATCTAGAAATTCAATAAAATAACTATCAGCATTATTCAACATTGAAATAGGAAGACAAATCTTATAACTCTAATGGAAGCATAAAAAATAAAATAAAATAGCTCAAACAATTAAAGGGCAAAGAAGAATGATGAGGTCATCACAATCCAAATTTCAAAATACACTACAATGTCACAATAACCGTGGCATGGCCTTGACATGCAAATGGACACGTAGACCACTGGGATGTAGAGTAGGAGACCCAGCCAACCTCATACATCTCGATCACCAGATTTCACACAATGGTGTACAAAAAATATGTCAATTAAGTAATGGCCTCTTCAAAAAGTAATGCTAGAAAAATGGTTCACACTCATGTAGAAAAATGGATTCAAATTCTTATTTCTCAGATGTATAAAAATAATTTATATATGAATTTGAACTATAAGAGCTGAAACTTTGAAAATACTGGAGCAAAACATAGCAGAAATATTTGATATTGGCATAGGCAAAAATCTCCAAAGTAGGGGTCCACAGCTCAGGGAATAATGGTGATTATTCATAAATGACAATGTATCAAATTAAGGAGTTTCAACTATAGCAAGAGGAGCAAGATACTGAAAGCACAACCTACCCAGTGTTCTAAAATATTCATTATCTATTCATCAAGGAAAGACTTAACATCAACACTATAAAAACTTAAAAATATTAATAGCAAAACTAGCCAAGCCCATAAATGGACATGTGGACAGAATTATCTTGATACATATCGAAAAAAGGACAAATGATTAGCAATTGAATAAAGAAATGCACGACATCCTTAGCCATCAGGAAGATGCAAATCAAGACTACACTGAGATTCCATCTCACCCCAGTCAAAATGGCTATCATAAAAAAAGCAACAAAATAAAAATATTGTTTGGGTTATGGGAAAAAGGAGACTAAATATTATTTTTAGAAATGAAAATTAGTTCAGGAACTACATGAATCAATACTGGGGTCCCACAAAATTGTCAAAAGAATACATCTATAGCATCCAGCAATATCTCTCCTGTGCATACACCTGAAGAAATCCAAGCCAGCCTACTCTAGAGATAGCATATTTCTATGTTTACAGAGGCACTACTTACATTTATCAAGATTTGGTATCAGTCCTTTTGCTCATTCACTGATGAACTGATGTGGTGTTATGTACATAATGGAATACTGCCCAGCCATAAAGAACAATATTGTACCATTTGCAAGAAAGCGAGTGGAAGCAGAGGTCACCCTGTTTATCAAAATAAGGCTGACTTGCAGCATGACTTCTCTCATATATGAAACTTAGAGGAAAGATAACAAGTATGGCAGAAAATTGGAAGGGTTGGTTATAGGTAAGAGGAGGAAGGCTAAAAGACATTAATATAATGCAGATGTATATGGTCAAAGAATGCCTTAAGTATGTATAGAATTGGAAAAAGATTCATTACATTGTTTTCATACATTACCATTGCACAACTGTAATGAGACCAATTTACTTCAAAAAAATGAAGAGATACAGTTTCATTTAAGACTCTAAAATATTACTAGCAATGATGATGAGAAATCCATATTCAAATCTTAGCCTGACTACATTCTTCTCTATGGTTCTCTCATGCCTTCCACCTGCTTGCTCCATGGGGATGACTGACGTGAACTGGCACAGGATGCTTCCTGGCTGTCACTCACAAACTTATAATTCTTCAGGAATGACTGGGTCCTAATATGTGCAAGACAAGTATCCCCCAAAGCATAATTCATACCTGAAATAAATAGATTAATATCTCTATCCTGTTAACTAGCACTTCAACTGCATGCATTTGGATTCTCTAAACAGTGCAAAGGCAGCACCTTGTAGCCACTGGTGACTTTGAGGCTTTGGTGGAGGTGAGGCTTACTGCTGCTTATGTATGCCAATCAGGGTTTGAGGGGAAACTCTGGACTGTGAAACATGATTCCTTAGCTTGCTCAAAGGATGAATATTAAATTATACAATTTAAGGCCATATCTCAAGGATTAGTGTCCTTCCCTTCCAAAACTTAAGTTCATTACCATAAACTATGAATGAATTGAATGCCAGGGAAATAACCTGTTATAAACTGCTTCATTTCAATGGAACAAGCTGCAGAGTCAAAACCCAAATCCAGATTCTCTTGTATAATTCTACTGCTGAGCAAATAATGAAATTTCTTAACATTTATTATAAACTAAAATTGGTTAGTAATACAAAATAGAACTGCATTCTTAGGAGTTCTCACATGCTTCATCGCAAATAGGAAATGGTCCCTTCATTTCCCATTTCACTCTGATCAATGCTAACATAAAAGTAAGGAAATGCATGCCCTTGGAAATACCAGGTTTCAACTTCATAACATTCTTTCTTAAGCACATAAAAATAAATGAGTAGTGTTTCAATCTTAAAAGTGTATTAAATGGTGTTACCCTATAATGGAGAGACAATGCTTCTAGACACCATAGGCTACCTAGGAAAAAGCTCGGTGCCAGGTATGAGTGGCCTCTCTTTGAATTATTGGTGAGTGGGGTCACACAGACCCTCTCCAAACAGTACAAGCTATTGGCTTTGGCACTTGGCAACCCTCTGGAATTTGATGACATGTGCCTATATCTGAAGACACCACTGACTCAAATAATAGAACATGTGAAAATCAATTTGGAAGCTTCATCCTTACTGGCTAGCTTTCACACTTCCTGATGGTTCTATCTATGCTTCCAGGAGGAAAAATGTCTTTAACAGTCTTATCCAGCTGTGAACCCTGAAAGCTACAATAACTGGCCTAGCAAGATAAGAAAGCTAGAGTAATAGCAGCACAAGTGTTATGGTGGCGATACGCTTCACAGAATGGAATCCATGCCTGGCACCACAAACTGGGCCAAAAAAACTGTAACTGGCTAGGTCGCAGGCCCTATAGGAGAACTTCATCTTATTATTCTGCTAAATGGACACATTATTAAATTCCATCCTCAGTTCTTAGTTTCCCATGCACACTGAATGGTGCATCTCTCAACTGAGAAATTTCTTTTTGCGGGAGACATAGATTAATACAGAGACCTACAACTAGTATCTGTGCAGAGAATAAGAGCCTGTGGAATGTTCAACACTAAGTACATCATTGACACTGCACTCTCTCCCTCTAAGTATCAGGGATATCATGGAAGGTGGGGCAGAAATGCCACAAGACCCAGAAGTAGTGAACATTTGCATTATAACATTGCTTGGTGGACTTGACATGGCTCTTGCACACACGAAATCTGAGCAACTGTGACTACATACACAAGACCTGCAGAGAACCAAAGCAATAAAAACCCTAAAGTGGACCTGGTGGATGCTTATGAAATAAAATCCGTAGTTGCAAAGAGACTGGCAACTGATGGCTTCTTAGTGAGGAAGAGCAAGTTCTGTCCAAGAACATGGGCTCCGAAAAGCTTCTCAAGGTCCAGGAAATGTTCCTACACTCAAACACACACAGGAAGTATTAAGTAGACTCAAGGGGGTTAAAAATAAAACAAAATACATGAAGATTTGAAAATAAAGTGATAATAGAGATAGGGAGCAATTGAAGGGAAAGAAATGGAGATTGAGTTTGAACAAACATTATATGTACATAATTCTCAAACAAGAAAAGAAATAATTAAGTGGTATAAATAGCTATCATTATGTTTGTGTGTGCTGAGTTTTGTCAAAGCATACAGGGAAAATGATCAAGCTATCTGTGTTTCCTCTTGCTGCCCTCAGCACACCTAGAACTGAGCAGGGAACTGAAAGCAGGTACTGCCACAAGCAGCACATACCTATTTTTAAGAAGTGTCAGGTGTAAAGTATTCCCAGTTCTGTTGAATCATGAAAACAGTCCAAGGATTGCTCTTTGCTGCCCCCGCCCCCCAGCCCTCACCCCAGAGGTCACGGAAAGCTCCATTGTGTGATTTGAAAGGCAACCCTCAGCGATTCCTACTGGCATCAGGCTGTGATACCACACTTGGCTCCTGGAAATCAGAAAACATATCTTCCCTGCAGTATTTGGCTTCAAGGGTTCTCTTAAATTGATTTATCGTTTTTCACTGATATTGGTTTAAAAATTATTTGTTATGAAAGATGACATGGTACTTCCAAGAGGCAACAAGGTGTGGCGAGCAAAGAAGCAGGTCCCTGAAGGATCACAGTGAGATGCTGTTTGTGAAGCTATCAAAGAAGTCTTTGAAGAGGAGAGGTTCTCAGCCTGTGGGTCACAACCCCTTTTGATGTGGAATGACACTTCCACAGGGGTTGCCTAAGACCATATGTATATCCAATGTTTACATTATGATTCATAGCAGTAGCAAAATTTCCATTATGAGGTAGCAACAAAAGTAATTTTATGTTTGGGGGTCACCACAGCATGAGGAACTGTATTAAAGGGTCGCCACAGCGTTAGGAAGGTTGAAAACTGTTTTAGAGTGTGCTGTCTCAGGAAGAGCTAGGTCAGGAGAGCAAGCAGAGAGCTAGAAAATGGGTTCGATTTAGTAGCTTTAGTTGCAGTAAGCACATTCAAATGAAGATGTCAACTAAGCTAAGCTAGTCACTACAGAAAAATGGAGGTACAGGAGAGGACTGGCTGAAAATACAGGTTAGGAAATATTCAGCAAATCCTGACACTAAAGAGCATGACAAGAAATAATACTGTTATTTTCAGGAATCAGTATAATGCAAGGAATCCAGGAAGGACAACAAGGCCTATGTCTTTTTCCGCTTGTAAGGATGTTAAGACAACTTTGGCTCTGTTTGACATTGCTCGGACACAGGGAAGCATAAGCCATTTAATTTTACCCCAAACAGAAGCTACCATTTTTCTTTAATTCATCAACACTGTTCAAAAAAATAAAAAACAATATTCCTTGTATAGTTCTTTAAAATACAGAGTGCACATTATTCTCAGATCTGTCTTTCATTATGTACAAAAACATAGATGTTCACATCAGTCCATTAGCAAGCAGGATGAAAGTGGGGTAAAAGGAAAGGAATCGGGTATCCATAATCTTTCCATTTTCCTGAACATTCCATCTCCACAGGGATGGGAGGAAACAAATCCCTTCAAAATCTGGAAGTACATAATGGGCTCATTCTTCCCCACAGATGTGAAATAGGATTACACCATTTTTCTGTCTAGTTAGAGAATATTGTTTGGCTGCAGAATTTTGCATGTTAATTTAATGCATTTCCCATATCATTCCCAAAGTGCGAGTTAAAACAATTTAAGATAGTTTAAGAAATAAAAGGATCCTAGCAATACTATAGATCTAATTGCAACTGATTGCTTGGGTGCAGAATAAGTGTATACACAAGGCTTTTGATAACTTCAAGCCATCTGTGATACAGAGGTGGAAACACTAAACCTGTGGAATATGTCACGAGTCAAATCCACCTATGTGTTTTGGGTATGACATATTTTTATCCACCGACAGCGTATTTTGAGGAGCCTGTAAAGCGCTTGGTTCCACTGTGCTATTTTCACAAAGGCATGCCACACACTTCGTTCAGAACCAGCCCACTGCCCTCGAGCATCTCCTCCCCCATTTCTGCTGTTGCTCTCATCCTGAGGCACTCTCTTCTATCCTCACAACTTCTATATGTATAATGAGTATATTGCTTAGCATGCAAATTAATGTTTCATCATGATGTTTTCATACACATATGTATTCAATATTTATTGCCTGATGCTCCTTCTCTATTCCTTCAGTGTCCCTCCTCGTTTTCTCTAACAGGGCACACTCTAATATCAGGCTATATGTATATAAGTAGATACAGAGGTAGGAAAGTCCTGCACATGAGAGAAAATAGATATTTGTTATATTTCCTACCTACTATTCTCTCTTGTTCCTCCTGCCTTCCCTTCATTAATGCCTCTCCCTTTCAGCTCATATTATCCCCTCTATTTTCATCTCTCTTCATATTGATAAAGGCATAAAATATCTATCATCTATCATCCCTATCTATCTATCTATATATCTATCTATCTATCTATCTATCTATCACTACTGGGTCACTCTTTGAAAATGTTAATTTCGCAGCTTTTCATAACCCAATCACATAAATAATCCAAAGCTTCAATATTTCTTAGATAATTATGGAGTCGTTTAACAAATATCCGGATTATTGTACAGTGTGGAAACTTCAACTTTGCCTACATAGTACTAATAATTCAAAGAAACTACTCTCTTGGATATTAGGCACTAACAAGAAGAGCATCTTAAGACAGTTGTCAGACAGGAATGGAAGAAGAGGTAATATATTCATCAGTAATGTATTCAAAGGTCTTAAAAATACAAAATGTAACTAACATGTCGGAAGACTATACATAAAGCACAATATGGTTTAGAGCAACTTGTGAGAATTTCAAATATTATATGCAGAGTATCCACCTTCTAATATGTATTTTCAAAGACCTAAATCTCTGCTTAAACATAACTGAGTAAAGACGTAAAGAGTGTGGTTCTACAGTTGTATTCATGAAACCTGTCACCGGTGCCCTTTAATGACAGTGCAGCTGAACCTAACACGGGTGTGCACGTTTCAAACTTTGATTGTTTTCCCCTTATACTGCTTCTTCTACAGTGCTCTACACTTTTTCAAATCAGACTTGAAGACTTTTTCCAGACAGAAAGAAACATTATTGGAAACAGACCGTAGCTAAAATTTATCACGTTACAAAGACACCTGTAAAACTAAATGTTTCTTTCCTGAGAAGACTTGACAGTAAGAAATGCACCATCGCAGCTTAATTCACTGTCTCTCTACCTTGCATATCAAGCATTAATACATTAATGTTCAGTCTTGGTCTCCATGTTTCTTTCTCCCCCTCTCTGTCTCCCCACCCTGTCTTTCCCTCTCTTTCCTTTTTTTTCCTATGATTCTAGCAAATAATGACCTTATTCTAAAGTCATATATATATATAACTTTATATATATATATATAAAACTTAGCTCTAAGTTTTACAGGGAATTGTTTAATAATTTGGCTTGAATATTTTATATGAATTAACACAGTCCCCAAATTTTATATATCTGTCATGATGTAGGAAGATTGTTTAACATTCTGCATAATTCCATCTTTTTCATAGTTATGTGGTGAATGCCAAATGTCTAATATAGCTGTAATAAATATCTCTCCAACGAGTGAATGAATTAATTGAAATTAATATTCTGAAAGATGATGTACAGGATATGAAAGATTTTTTTTTTGTAAAAGGTCAAATGATGTTCAATATATGGCACTTAGTAAAACTGGGCGATTAAGTAATAAAACCATAATACAATATTCAACGATGAGTTGAAAGTAATTCCGGAGTTAACCTTTTAAAATAATTTTAAATAGGAAATGTGATTAGGTAACGTAATTGATTAGGTAGGCGTGAGAGTCAAGTAAACCCTCTATTAGAAGTATTTTACTCTTTCAGGAGGACTCTGTGAGATTAGAACAGCCATGGCACTGTAGTGGTGTGAGCACTGCTGATCTCTTTCTGAGTGTCTATGGTGACTGCTACTGGGTGGCAGGCTTTACAGCAGTTCTGCAAGATGAGGGATGTTCTGGGGACCCTTAATCCAGCCTTGTTTCGTAGAAACTGTGTTGATGCTAAAAAGCATACTCGAGGACAGGTTTATTTGTGTTTGGCTGACAAATATCTAGTGTTTAAATGCTTCTACATAATTGAGATAAAAGACTGACTGACCACAACAACATACCATCTTGCTTCATATATAACAGAGAGGGGAACTTTTATGCAGCAAATAAGTTAAGTACGAAGTCTTGAGAAGTGATGCACAATGTGGAGAAAGAAAAGGGAGAAGAGGTAAAGGTTACTGTGAATGTCAGGGCAGGGAGAGGAGGCTTCTGTATCAACTTGGGAGTCTCTTTCTCTGAGCAGACTGGAGAGGTACTGGAGCTCTTCTACATGCTCTTAAATTAATGCTCTGGGAATTTATGGAAAGGGATACTACAATCTGACCCATATCTCACAGACTGAACTCCCAGGTCTGCTAAGTAGAGATTATAAAGGCTATGTAGAATTGAAAACAGTCAAGCTGCGACTGATATTAACTTGAGAGAAACTGATGACAAAGGACAGGCTAATGGAAGTAGCCGGTTCTGCTTCTCCAAATCATTGAAATTTATGGAGGTGCACATGAAAATTACATTTGTTTGTGTCTATAATTCAGTAGAATCAAATGCATTTATAATTGTGTGAAATTGTCAATGACTAGGTTCTATGATGCTGTTCTCCCAGACAGAAGAAACTTTGCCCATTAAACAATAGCTCTCCCCCACTCCCCAAGAATCTGGGATTGAATTAAGTAGAAAAGTGAGTGCCAACTCTTATAATAAGGCTTGCCATACAGCTGTTTATTTATCATTATTGAAACATTATCTTTGATTCTTCCTAGATCTTCGTTATTACTATCAGTCCTTAACTTAACTTGCAAGATATCTTCAAACATTCTTACAGAAAAGCTGCTTCTTGTATCTGCTTAGTAATTTTGCCACCATTTTTTGGAATACAACTTTACTTACTATAAACATTCTTAGGATTCTTGGTTGGCACTGGATTTGTTGTTGCTGTTGTCTTTTTGTTTGTTGTGTTTTGTTTTCAAAGACAGAAGATCACAGTATCCTAGTATTTACAATGTCAGATGAGAAATCTTCAGGGTGTTTTATTGGGTACGCTTGTATGTGACAAGTTGCTTCTCCCTTGCTGCTGATTATGTCTCTGTCTGTCTTGTTAATTTTATTATAATGTGCCTGTAAGTGGGAGAACTCATTGAGTTCATCTTCACTAGGGTTCAAATTTCTTCTTGGATGTTTACTTTGCGTCTTTTGTCAAATTTTGGAAGTTTTCCATTATTATCACGTCACCTGTCCTCCATGTTTTCTCCTCTTCTCTGGGATTCTAATGTGACTTTCCCAGCTTTATGCTATGGCATAAATCCCTTAGGTTCACCTTACTTTTCTTCAGTGTTTTTCCTCTGCCCTTCAGACTCAGTAATTTCTTTAGTCCTATCTTTGTATTTATTGTTTCTTTTGTTTATATAGGTTTTTGAAATCCTCTTAATAATTTTCAAAAAGTTATACTTTTCTGCTGTAGAATTTCAGTTTGTGTTAAGTTTAGTGTCTTTAGTGATACCTCCAATTATTCACACAGTGTCTTTATTTCCTCATGCCTTGCTTTAGTTCTCCTATATTTTTAGGAAGCTATTTTAAACTTTTTGGCTGGAGGATCAGCTACCAGACGATTTTCAGGGACACTATATTCTCATTTGAACACATCATGCCTTCTTTTCTTTTCTTTCTTTTCGTTTTGTTTTCAAATCTTGTCTTTGATGTTAACAATATGAGGAATCTAGAAATATTTCCTCAGGTCTGTATTTCTGTGCTGGTTTTGTTTGTGCCTATTTATTTATTTATTTATTTACTGTAATTGCAAACCACCTCTGTGCCAAGCACCAAGCATCAGTCCATGATGTAAAATAAAAGTACTTCTCAAGTACTTTCAGAATCTTGCTCTTTTTTCTGGGCATACTAGGTCAGTTTCTTATTTTCTTTTATATAACTGATTTTTCTATGTCTTAAACTCTAATGGTTTGCTCTCCTCAAAAAATGAATATATAAGACTTGCAAGATGATAAGATAATCTCTTTTACCTTAAGTACTTTGGAAGTCAGTTCATCTGATGAGAGGGAGACCTACAATTATGGAAACAGTTTCAAATACAAAAACAGCTGCCTGCCTTTCATGTGTTTGTTTTTGTAATCTGGTCTACCATCTGTATAGCAGAATTTCTTCTATCCATCCTGACTTGCAAAAGCTGTGCCAAAAATTTATTATGCAAGCCTTTCCCTGGAAACTATGATCCCATACAAGACTACACTTGAACAAGAGTTCCAGCAGAAAGATTTCATCACTGAAATTCTTTCTAAGAGGACAAAAGGTTCCTCAGACTCCTCAATATTCCTAAATGTTCCTCTAATCCTTGATTCTTTTTGAAGAAGAGATTACTCACCTTGCTGGTTGGACATATTATAAAGGATATAAAAAGGAATCAAGAGAAGTTTAGTTTCTGGCCTAACAAATTAATGTAATTGTGTTGATACAGAGTAGGAAAATTAAAAATGATCAAAGTGTGCATGAAACAACTATTTGATTATTACCTGGTATATATAGCTATCCATGTGATGAGATCACATGAGAAGAAGTCACAAGAGGACCAACAGCAGGTGCAATATAAAAAAAACAACATATTCAGTAAAAAAAGAGAGAGTGGGAGCAGATAGAGAGGTGAACTATGGACAATTCCTTAGTAATTCCAGCACTAAGAAGGTATATGCAAGAAAAGAATTCAAAAGACTAGTCTGAGAAATGAAACTCTATATAATAGAGAAAATAAAATTGTGTTGTTTCAGACACCAAAAGGAGACAATCCATATAAGACTGAATAAGTGATAACTTATTCTCAGTAAGGTATTCATTGGAGCAGAAAAAAAAAAGTCATGTACAAGAGAATCTTCTAGAATAAGAACATATTTAGGGAACAAAAAAGAAAATATGATCAGCAATGTCTACGCTGTAGTAGATCAAGTTGATGTACAACATGGTGAATTTTCTTTCTAGTCACCATAAGCTTCATAAACAATTGAGTATAATTGTAGAAGTCATTCCTGACTTGGGTAGAATATCCGACCAAAAGACCCATGAGATACTCTTCAACTAGACTTGATTATTTTTCTATGCATCTGAACACTAGAGAGCTAATACAGCTGTTTTTACATGCAGGGGCTTTGCATTTTTATGAACTATGCCATATTCATCTCTTTTTTATTTAATTTTTGGGTTTTTTGAGAATATATTTTTTGTTTATTATAAATATATAAAATTTACATATTGTATATAAAATATCTCCTTATAGGTTTTTCAAGCATCCCTAGTATTAGCTCTAACCTTCTCTGTCCCTCCCCAGTTTCGCCCTTCCTATTTTTCCCTAGTCCCTTCATATCACCTCTGTTTTCCCCCTACCAGTTTCTTGACTTCAGTAGTTATTTAGTTATTCAGTAGTAGTAGATTATTTACTCCAATCTGAACATTCAGAGCTAGGAACCATAAACAACAGAAGACACACTAAGTTTGTCTTTCTGGATCTAAGTTACCTCACTCAGATTAATTTTCAGTTCTTTCCATTAACCTACAAAAATAGCCTAATATCGCTTTATATAGAGTATCATGAAATACATTCTTGTTTAAATCCAAAGAGATATTTTGTTGAAGAGTTCTGTATTCAATTGTAAACAGAGTCACCAATACATTTTTGATCTTAAGAATTTGTTTTTAGACTTTGATCTCTTCTTCAGATCTCTGTAGGGTATGAAAATGTGAACAACATTCACAGTGGCTTTTTATTATGTGACTTCTAGTAAATGCTCACAAAATCATGAATGGTCTACAGAAGAGGCTCCAGTTTTAAGAATTTCTGTTTATGTTTGATGTGTGTTTATTGTCTCATTTAAAGTTTATGTTTTAAAGTTAGTTGTCCCCTAAGCTGATAAATTCTTTATTTAAACATTATATCTACTTATGAAAAACAGAAAGTGCATTAGTTTTTCATTATCAAAAAAAAAATCTTCATTCCACATCCCCCCAATTTTTAATAGATTTGATGAGTTTTTCATTCAGGTCTGTGTCAGTTATTCTGGGTATTATCTAATACTGTGAGCTAAAATTATAGTGAAAGAACCCCTCAAGTTTAAGGAGATAGCCACAACAGGCATAGAAAGAAAATCCATGTTGTTGTTTGAATGAATATGCCCCCAAAGACTCATATGTTTGAACACTTAGTCAGTCCCAAGTTGATGGAAATTTTTGGGAAGAATTAAGAGGTATGGCATATTGGAGGAGATGATTCACTTGGGGAAGGCTTCGAGGTTTCAAAAGCCCACACCATTTCCACCATCTCCGCCCCCTCCCCCGTGTCTCATAATTGTATTTCAGTTGTTTCAACATCAGCTCTCAGCCATACACCAGCACTGTGCCTGCCTGCCTGTCTAGTTCCATTCTTTCTGCCATAATGGTCATGGATTCTGACATTTTGAAACCATAGCCCCAAGTGAACTTTTTCTTTTATAATTTTCTTTAGTCATAGTGTTTTATCACAACAAGAGAAATGTTACTAAGGCACTCTACATCTTTCAAGTTACCTACCACAGGCATGGGAAGAACCTCCAGGTCTAAGGAGTTACTCACATAATAGCACATGGACATCTGAAATTTTAGCCCTTAATGACAGATTCAGCAAGTCAGTTCTTTTGAGATTCAGTTTATTCATCTATCAAAATGGAAGGATAATATTGTTAAGATAAATTTAACAATTAACAAAAACTGAGATGCTAGACCTATCTAGACTTTTTCACCTATTCTGAGATAAAATATTCCATATATCACTGACTTTTCTATTTTACTATTTTAAATGTTTGTAGACAAATCTAATTTTATCCTTGTTATTAGGAAAATTACATGTGAGTAGTAACAGAAACAGCACAAAGACTTGTATGGGTCCAGTGTTCTTATCTACCTATCTTCCAGATGCCTGCAGATACACAAGATTATACTCTTATCACATACTCATTTTACACTAAAGGAGGAGATGTGGAGGTCAGGAAGGTATCACCATACCATAGAAATAATTGGCTCAGATGGAGTAAAGATATTTGCAATACAAAAAAAAAAAAAAAAAAAACCCAAAAAACCTGATAAAATTCCAGGAAATAGAAGGACTTGTTTGTGAGGGTGGCTAAGCCCATGAATAGGACTGTTGAAATAAGTACTCAGAATTTAGAATTCAGAATTTACTTCTTTGTTTTCAAAGGGGAGAGAGAAAGAAGGCATAGAGACAGATACATGGAGAGAGATGGGGAGGATCTTAGAGGATTTGAGGAAGAAGAAACCTTGATCAGAATATATTGTACAAAAACAGTATTTGCTATTCATTAAAAAAAAAAAAAAAAAACATGACCCAGTTTTCACATGTTCCAGCAGTGATTGTGAGCCACACAATGAATTTCTTGACAACATGAAAATGATTCCAATTCTAGTATGGATACAGATTAAAACATTAAAACTACATGTGTGTGTTGAACTATGACATAGAGCACAGATGGATTTCAGGGAAGGAGCTAATGTTAAGGATGGATCATCTTTTCCCTGGGAAGACACTGAATGTCCAATGAGGCTTAACTACCAAGAAACACTTGTAGATTCTCCTTGTGAGTGAATGAAATATGCAAAGACTATTTTAAAAAGTGGTGGATGGCCCCTGGTGAATGACATCCTGGATTTTCCTGACCTCAACACACATGAACACATGTGCATCCTCCAACACACACACACACACACACACACACACACCACAGTAAATCTTGTCCATATTTGAAATACCTTCTTTGATGTTATTGGAAACACACAGACCATGAGAAGTTATTACAGTGTTCCAAATTAACATGTGACACTGTTATCCATTCTTGTGGAGAATGCAGCAAAAATGCAATCTTCTTTTGCAAAATTCCCAAATACACCTCTATTAATCTTTTCACCAAAATATAAAAAATGTCCATTAAAATTATTTGATAATATGGGCTATTTTCCCCTAAATTAAATCATTAAATGTAAAATGTTAGGGCTAGATAAATCGTTATTAAAATGCTTCAACAGCATTCTTAGACTTTCTACAATTTAAGATCTTAAACTTCTTTCAATTCCTTGTAGTATTCAACTAAGTCAGCAAATTAGCCTGAAGTTGGAGACTAATTGAAACAAAATCTATCTGAAAAAGGTCATGTAGTAAAGTCATGATAAGGTCACTTCCCCCAAGAATTCCCACAGTTCTTCATTGCCCTTTGTTTGAAAGGACTGTGTCATCAACACATTAATTACAAGTGCAAACAGACAGCGCACATCACGGGGAGCAAGGAGTCTCAGAGAACCTTGCATAAAGCAAGTCATTCCGCAGAGCACATGCGTGAAGGGTAAGTCACTTATTAATATAACAGACTCCATTTTATATCTACATCAGGGCTCAGTGTTTCACAGTATGACAGCATATCATGCTAACTAAGCCTGTAAATATACATCAGCCAGCTAAAGTTCAATAGTCCCAATCGAATTTTTCTGATAGTCTGTGAGTAGTGTCAATAAATACGCAGAGGGAATCAATATTTTGTAAAAAAAACACAAAAAAATATGATGAGCTTTGAAAGATTATAGAAAATGATGAAATAAGGTATGTTTTTGAAACATGATTTTATTGTTATACTATAAAAACCAAATAGGTTAACATTGGTGACTAAGCAGGATAGAGTTAGATAGCTACTTCATGGTACTCTCTCTTCCTATAAAGGGCTCTAGAGTTCTTGTCTGTGTGATCAATAGATGAAATAGACATTCACTCAAAATATTAAAAGGATCGGCAGGCTATTCAACAATTAAAATGATGAGGGGGTTTCTGAAGCACGAGTTAGCATAAGACTACTCTATACACTAATATCATTTGAGCTATCAGCTTTTAAATCCTTGCACATTTCACTCGTGAAATAACACGAACATATACGCATGATCAGTCAAACTAAAAATGTAACTGTTCAAAAAAAGTAGAAAGCAATTGTATACTAGAATCTCCATTGGTAACAAAAATGCATCTTTAAAATTTGCAGTAGTCCGGTTCTCTGATCTGTCATGTGAAGATCACATATTCTGTGACATTCAAACATTAGCCCTAGCTTTAAGTATTCCGATTCTAAAAAGTCTAAGTAAAAACAATTTCTAAACAGTTGCTATTTGAAAATCTTCAAATTAATTAGGAAATTATACAGCAAATAAAGATTTGATGCTACATAGTATCCCCGTTTTAATAGTTGTCATTATGAATCAATTATGGAGTCTAAAAATTCGGCGTTAAAAAAATACACACTTGAAAAGCCTTCAGGTCTCTAAATGCCTTCCATGTTGGCAATGATATTTGGCCAGAGGCCACAGAGAAGCATTTCATTGCTGTGCTTTCATAAACCCAGAGTACTGACAAGTGTTATCCCAAGGGATAGTATCAAGTCATGCCTTATTTACTTGTGGATTCAGGAAAGGATGTTCTATTTGAAAATAATTAGTTGATGCAACTACTAATTCCTTCTTAGAAGTCTATCACGTTGCTATCATAATCAATTGCTCTGCAAAAAAACATTTTATGTACTTTCATATGATGACCCAATTTGATATTCATAAACAGTCCCCACAAAAATCAAATAACATTTATGCAAAAACATATTCCTACTGACCATGCATTTCTTCCAACAGATTAATACTGGTTTAACAAATAAAACAAAAACTTACTTGTTCCTTAAAAATGTCACCTGAAAGTTTGTGGTTTGTAGACATAATAGTTTTTCAATATTTTAGGTGATGGTAAACAGAACATTTGACTTAATTATATTTACTACACTTTAGCACATTAAAAGGCAATTGATAAATTATAGAATTCATTCCTGTAATCTTTATTTATTAAGATAATTACATGGCTTTTGCTTCAGATTCACTCATTAGAAAGTACATTATCAACTTGATTTATTTGAACTATTTTTATTTTTTTTCATTTATCTGCAAATATATAAATGCTTTTTATCCACTGAAATTTAATAATACTTTCAATGAATCCATGTCAATGAATGCTATATTGTATTTTAATCAGATGCTTTATGGGTACAAAAGTAATTAGAGATTTACTACACAGGAAACAATAGCATAATTAGTTTTAAAATTGACTATAGAATACAAGAAGGTAAAAACCATAGGGCCAGTAGCATGTTGTTTCCTAGATAGAATAGTTCCTCAGTGTTAGCTAATGTTAGTTGTGTTATTCTTAATTCTATGCTCTTTAAAACTAAGAATGTGTATATATTTTGTATATCTGAAAGAAAACATATTAATGTGCTGTGCATAATGGACAAATTGGTGAGTCACTGCTATGCTGAGGAAATGATTAAAACACGTAATTACGCTTCCCATATCCACAGAATACAAATATACTAGCCTTTGGATGAAAACGATGGTTACCACTGTACTTTCAGTTTTCCTTCCCATGTCAGTATCGTGTATTTGCATATATTCATTTAGTACAGCCTTCTATGCTTATTTGATAAGAGGTCATGAGAAAGCACTGAGACTTTTATAATTTCAGTCCAAACACATTGAGAACAGAGTGCAGGCTGCATGCAGTACCTTTGGGTATTGTTTAACAGGAATCAATACTCTTTCGGAAAGCTTTATGTTTTTGTTGCTGATGACATCGAGATATTTCTTTTCTTCATCTTCCTTTTTTCCATCTGAACCTTGAAATTTCTCAATTTCTGGAAAAAAAAATCACAAACCCAAACATTACTGAAATGAAAAATAAACCACCACTATGATGATGGTTCCTACTATTGCACATAAAATTTGAATAATTTTGATACAGGCTGAAACTGCACCTTGCAAAGGGATCTGTGAATACTGTTACAAGGCGGTCTCTGTCCACAGCAAATAAAATGTGGTAATGAATCCTGACCGCAGCTGCTGTGAACGAAAGGATGCACTTTGCTGCATTATGTATCTTCTAAGAAAATACAAGAAAAATGTGTCCTTTGAATACTTAAATATCTATACAAACATCTTTCTTAGGAACAGGGACTAGAGCAAGGCATACTGTAAGCTTATAATTTTTATTGTACTTAGAATTATTCCGAAGAAAATAAAATATTTAAAAAATACTAATCACCCAGTTCTCTAGAGTACAGCAAAAATAAATTATATATTATTATATTATAAGCAATCTAAAAATCAATCTCAAAGGAGTCATACAAAACGTAAAGTTGTAAATAGTAAATGTTGAGGAAAACGATTGTTTTGCTCAGTAAGAATGTTCCAATGTGGCTATTCTAAATATAATTATTCTATTTATTCATTATTTCGTTTTAATATTTTCATTAAAAAATTTGAATCTCTACTATGTCTAGAAGAGAGAGAGTAGAAAATAGAAAGCGGACCTGGTTTCAAAGAGTATGCATCCTAATGAGGAAAACAAATATTTTGATAATGTATACATATATGTGCAGGAAGAGAAAATACACTCCATGAAGCTACTAAAGATGTCCGTGAGAGTAGAGTCAAGTGATGTAGTTTGTGCTTAAGACCTTTGAGAGTGATGTCAGTCCAATCCTGAACGTTAAGGAAGAGTAAGCCATGAGGAGACAGGCAAGAAAGCCTGGCAGCTGAGCAAAGAGCAAGCTTGGCTGGCTGAAGAATGGTGAACACAGAAAAAGTGTGTGGGGAAGATGTGGGATAATTTAAGAACCTGTAGGACGTGTGATGGTGTCTGATTTTTATCATGAATGTAATGGGAAGCCACTGGGTAGTCTTGGGTAGAGAGGAGGGAGGGAGCCATTTTAGAATTTCCTTTATAAAGATAGCATGCAAAAAAAAAAAAAAGACACAGCAGAGGACGAATTCAAAACAAAACCAGTTTATCATTTTGCTTCACTTTTTCTTTCTGAGATGGTGCTCATACCATGAATCATCTCTTAATCCAACCTGGCCGTCAACTCAAGGTCCTCCTAACTCAGTCTTCTAGTGCCATGATTGCAGGCATGCCCCACACTAAGCTCGTGGGTTTACAGTCACCTATCTGGGAAACGATGCTGAGCTGGACTAATAAGGTAGGAATTTGACAGTGATGAGAAGGGCAGCAGAAGCCACAGTCATTCCATGTAACAGACCATAGAAAGAGGATGCACTAGAGATATAGAAAAGCTGTTCTCACTAATTTTTATGTTTACCAGTTATTACGATAATATAATCTGTATCAACCACTTGTTCTATGCCAACTTTAAGGTCCCCAAACACCAAGTAGTGTAGTTATGAATGGGAATGTCCCTTACGTTTGTTACAGACGTATCAAAACCTTCTGTCTATAGTATTGTGTGGAAAGAAAAAGCGGTGATGGCCAATAAGATGGGCATAGAAGCATGTGTTAATTCACATGCAATTTTTAAAACACTGTCGTATAGATGCTATACTGAATATACAAATGAACAGTATATTGATTATCACTCCATTTCAACTTACATATTACAAAAAAATGAAAAATACGCAAATTACTAACACATTTCAGGCACAGATCAGTTGTCTTCCAGCTTGTCCTGTGTGTGTCTTCAGCAATACTTTTATAATTTTACATTGCTTATGCAGACACTGCCTGGAACAACGCTATGCGGAACAGATTGAATAATGATGCCGGACTGATTACTTACACGTTGAATTTCATGTAAGCCAAGTGTCTTATACAGAACAGGACAATTTAATAATAACATGTACATATATGTACCGTCTTTTACTTAGCATGGTGGCATCGGGTTTTTACTGTCCTACTCCAACATGTTAAGGGGTCACTTTAAGCTGACTATTTTATAGACCCCCCCCCAAGAAGTTCTTTCTTCAGATCTTTCCTTTACCTTATTTGTTTTTACAACCAGTCAATGGCAACTTCAAGTAAATGCTGTTCATTTTGGACTCTGTGATGATGGCGGACTTTTGATCACTGTCCTTGGTACTTGCACCTACACAGTGCACTACTCCTTACTCTCTGGAGGGAGCTGTAACAGGAGACACACTGAGGCTCATGTGAGTCCCAGTCTGTTACATGAATGGCTTCTTTGTCATTCTGTCACAAAAAGAAACTGAATTTGTCTGACATTCTTTGCCTCCCCCAAAACTTCAAGTTGGGCTTTTTTAGACACAATTTGATCATTCTATGATAATTCTAATAGTGTTCCTATCAAGAAATAGAGCTGAATGAAATCCCCTTTCAACTGTTCCTTCTGCTCATTTCTATAATTTCCCTTTGAAACTCTCGCTGTTTCTTTTGACCTCTTGACTGATTCCCACAGTCATCTTTTCTTCTCTGACGTATTTGTGTGAGCAAGAGCTCTGTAATTATGTGTCAAGTGCAGAGCCACAAAATTGTATAACCAAACCTTGCTGAGTCTCAAAACCAGGGCATGTAAATTTATGCAGTATTTTTCCCATTTTTTGTATTTTTTGTATTCAAGTTACTTTCTTTCACATTTAAAATAATTATTTTAACTCTGATTCTTTGGTTAGTTAGTTAGTTATGGTACTATGGATTGAACCGGGCCTCACGGACAATGCTACAAAAGTGTTCTACCACTAAGGTTTAACGCCAGCCCTTTTTTGTTTGGTCACTTTTATTTTAAAGTATGACTATTAAGATTCCCACAGTGTTCTAAACTCACTCTGTATTACACACGTAAGATAGTCTAGCCACAACCTCCCTAGGAGTTTAGTACACAGGCTTGTACCACCAGGACCAACTAAAAATAATCCTTTTTTATTGTTTCATGATTAAGGCATGTGCTTTATAACATTTAGAGAATATAATCATTCATATACTTTCAAAGATGCACTAAATAGTGAGTACTGTGTAGAGAAATGGAATCCCTTCATATTTCCACATAGTAGCTATTCAAATTTGACCAGTATGTTATGGGATATGCTATTCAGTATAGTAGAGGAGATTGTTCTACATGAAATACCAAACCTTTAATGTTTTCTGTTCTTGTTCAATTTGTTAGTAAATATATTCACTTAGAAATTTCTAAGGCTAACACTATAGAGCCTGGGTTACATGGACTTTCAAAGGAGGCATCCCTCATCATATCTCCATCCACTTGAAGATTCTCTGGCAGCAGAAGAAGGCTATAGAAGATGGAGATGTAAAGGGAATTTTCACTTCTGCTCTTTTATTACTTCATTTTACTTCTGCTAGATCATTTCCTTAATTGATATTTCCTCAGCCTTTATTATATTTTATAAACATTACTAATTGTATTTTAATGTGCTATTTCTGTTTTAATGAGAAAATGATTAATATCTGAGGTTATGGATGCAGATTACTTGTCTTTTCATTAAAGTTCTGTTACTGAATTGCTGAATTTCATTTATTATTCTCTAAACATTATTAAGCAGCATGTTTAGAAGTGAAAAGTAGAAGATTTTTTTTTAATGTCCATATTTGTTTCTTTAAAATGTACTTTATCTGTTAATTGTGCAATTTAGAACTCAAGTAAGGGTTTCTTAGTAGTTAAAGTTTACATGCTTATTAATGTATCATGAAAGTAATAAGCATTCTCTGTTGTTGGGGCCAACAGAAGGATGGTAATACATGAAACACCTCCTACACATACACACACACACACACACACACACACACACACACACACACACACGACATCTTGAAATGAAAGAGGTATAATGGATTTTTTTTTGCATTATGCACTCAACAATAGAACTGTATTTATAAATTGTGTACATAATTAAAACAAGTAAATTGATCTCTGCTATTTGGATCTAGAAAATATATTGAGCCCATTACGATAAACAACATGATGTTCCAATGACCTCTAAGTCCTCTGATAGGGTTGGGTTTTCAATTACTTATAGAAAGGAAAACAGAATAAAAATGGAGGTAGTTGGGGACTATCCTTTGAAGATAGGCTCATAATCCAACAAGGTACAAGGACAATGCAATGAGATTTTTGAAAATATCACAAAACAGTGGTTGTATAGGTGAGAAACTAAGAAAATTCTGAAATAAATGAGGAATCTGCTAATACCATCAAGACGCCTAGAATACAGACATCTCAAAATTGAGCAGAAAGAACAATGCCGGAGGCATCACCTGATCTCACACTGCATGACAGAACCATAGTAACAAAACACCATAGTCAGACGGAAACAAACATGCCGAATAGATTAGAAGATCTAGGCACAAGAACACAAAGGTACAGTCCCTAATTTTTGATAAAGACATCAAAAATACCTCAGGAAAAAAATGTCTCTCTAATCAACAGTGCTGAGATGACTTGATACAACATGTAAGAGAGTGTAAGTAGATCCCTCCCATAAGCCTATAAGAAAGTTAACTCAAACTAGGTCAGAGACCGCAGTGTAAGACCTGAAACTCTGACATCGTTACAGATAAAAAGAGAAAAACAAGGAAATAACTACAAGTTATTAGAAAGGCTAGGGCTTTCTGTAGTTCAAGACTTCAGTAGTTCAATAATAAGACCGAGAATCCATTCATGAAATTTCATCAAATTTTAATAGAGTGCTGGACAAGTAATGCACCTGATGAATGTGCATGAGAGTCTGAGTTAGGAGCTCCCACATCCATATAAATGCGGTGTGTGTTGGCATACAACCGTCACCCCAGAACTAGGGGGAGTATGAGTGAGAAAAAACAGGCAGGTACTGAGGGAGGGGGACTTACTGTCCGGCCAGTGTAGCCAAATGGCAAGGGGGGTGGGGGGGGGGGGGGGGGGGGGGGGGGGGGGGGGGGGGGGGGGGGGGGGGGGGGGGGGGGGGGGGGGGGGGGGGGGGGGGGGGGGGGGGGGGGGGGGGGGGGGGGGGGGGGGGGGGGGGGGGGGGGGGGGGGGGGGGGGGGGGGGGGGGGGGGGGGGGGGGGGGGGGGGGGGGGGGGGGGGGGGGGGGGGGGGGGGGGGGGGGGGGGGGGGGGGGGGGGGGGGGGGGGGGGGGGGGGGGGGGGGGGGGGGGGGGGGGGGGGGGGGGGGGGGGGGGTGGGGGGGGGGGGGGGGGGGGGGGGGGGGGGGGGGGGGGGGGGGGGGGGGGGGGGGGGGGGGGGGGGGGGGGGGGGGGGGGGGGGGGGGGGGGGGGGGGGGGGGGGGGGGGGGGGGGGGGGGGGGGGGGGGGGGGGGGGGGGGGGGGGGGGGGGGGGGGGGGGGGGGGGGGGGGGGGGGGGGGGGGGGGGGGGGGGGGGGGGGGGGGGGGGGGGGGGGGGGGGGGGGGGGGGGGGGGGGGGGGGGGGGGGGGGGGGGGTGGGGGGGGGGGGGGGGGGGGGGGGGGGGGGGGGGGGGGGGGGGGGGGGGGGGGGGGGGGGGGGGGGGGGGGGGGGGGGGGGGGGGGGGGGGGGGGGGGGGGGGGGGGGGGGGGGGGGGGGTGGGGGGGGGGGGGGGGGGGGGGGGGGGGGGGGGGGGGGGGGGGGGGGGGGGGGGGGGGGGGGGGGGGGGGGGGGGGGGGGGGGGGGGGGGGGGGGGGGGGGGGGGGGGGGGGGGGGGGGGGGGGGGGGGGGGGGGGGGGGGGGGGGGGGGGGGGGGGGGGGGGGGGGGGGGGGGGGGGGGGGGGGGGTGGGGGGGGGGGGGGGGGGGGGGGGGGGGGGGGGGGGGGGGGGGGGGGGGGGGGGGGGGGGGGGGGGGGGGGGGGGGGGGGGGGGGGGGGGGGGGGGGGGGGGGGGGGGGGGGGGGGGGGGGGGGGGGGGGGGGGGGGGGGGGGGGGGGGGGGGGGGGGGGGGGGGGGGGGGGGGGGGGGGGGGGGGGGGGGGGGGGGGGGGGGGGGGGGGGGGGGGGGGGGGGGGGGGGGGGGGGGGGGGGTGGGGGGGGGGGGGGGGGGGGGGGGGGGGGGGGGGGGGGGGGGGGGGGGGGGGGGGGGGGGGGGGGGGGGGGGGGGGGGGGGGGGGGGGGGGGGGGGGGGGGGGGGGGGGGGGGGGGTGGGGGGGGGGGGGGGGGGGGGGGGGGTGGGGGGGGGGGGGGGGGGGGGGGGGGGGGGGGGGGTGGGGGGGGGGGGGGGGGTGGGGGGGGGGGGGGGGGGGGGGGGGGGGGGGGGGGGGGGGGGGGGGGGGGGGGGGGGGGGGGGGGGGGGGGGGGGGGGGGGGGGGGGGGGGGGGGGGGGGGGGGGGGGGGGGGGGGGGGGGGGGGGGGGGGGGGGGGGGGGGGGGGGGGGGGGGGGGGGGGGGGGGGGGGGGGGGGGGGGGGGGGGGGGGGGGGGGGGGGGGGGGGGGGGGGGGGGGGGGGGGGGGGGGGGGGGGTGGGGGGGGGGGGGGGGGGGGGGGGGGGGGGGGGGGGGGGGGGGGGGGGGGGGGGGGGGGGGGGGGGGGGGGGGGGGGGGGGGGGGGGGGGGGGGGGGGGGGGGGGGGGGGGGGGGGGGGGGGGGGGGGGGGGGGGGGGGGGGGGGGGGGGGGGGGGGGGGGGGGGGGGGGGGGGGGGGGTGGGGGGGGGGGGGGGGGGGGGGGGGGGGGGGGGGGGGGGGGGGGGGGGGGGGGGGGGGGGGGGGGGGGGGGGGGGGGGGGGGGGGGGTGGGGGGGGGGGGGGGGGGGGGGGGGGGGGGGGGGGGGGGGGGGGGGGGGGGGGGGGGGGGGGGGGGGGGGGGGGGGGGGGGGGGGGGGGGGGGGGGGGGGGGGGGGGGGGGGGGGGGGGGGGGGGGGGGGGGGGGGGGGGGGGGGGGGGGGGGGGGGGGGGGGGGGGGGGGGGGGGGGGGGGGTGGGGGGGGGGGGGGGGGGGGGGGGGGGGGGGGGGGGGGGGGGGGGGGGGGGGGGGGGGGGGGGGGGGGGGGGGGGGGGGGGGGGGGGGGGGGGGGGGGGGGGGGGGGGGGGGGGGGGGGGGGGGGGGGGGGGGGGGGGGGGGGGGGGGGGGGGGGGGGGGGGGGGGGGGTGGGGGGGGGGGGGGGGGGGGGGGGGGGGGGGGGGGGGGGGGGGTGGGGGGGGGGGGGGGGGGGGGGGGGGGGGGGGGGGGGGGGGGGGGGGGGGGGGGGGGGGGGGGGGGGGGGGGGGGGGGGGGGGGGGGGGGGGGGTGGGGGGGGGGGGGGGGGGGGGGGGGGGGGGGGGGGGTGGGGGGGGGGGGGGGGGGGGGGGTGGGGGGGGGGGGGGGGGGGGGGGGGGGGGGGGGGGGGGGGGGGGGGGGGGGGGGGGGGGGGGGGGGGGGGGGGGGGGGGGGGGGGGGGGGGGGGGGGGGGGGGGGGGGGGGGGGGGGGGGGGGGGGGGGGGGGGGGGGGGGGGGGGGGGGGGGGGGGGGGGGGGGGGGGGGGTGGGGGGGGGGGGGGGGGGGGGGGGGGGGGGGGGGGGGGGGGGGGGGGGGGGGGGGGGGGGGGGGGGGGGGGGGGGTGGGGGGGGGGGGGGGGGGGGGGGGGGGGGGGGGGGGGGGGGGGGGGGGGGGGGGGGGGGGGGGGGGGTGGGGGGGGGGGGGGGGGGGGGGTGGGGGGGGGGGGGGGGGGGGGGGGGGGGGGGGGGGGGGGGGGGGGGGGGGGGGGGGGGGGGGGGGGGGGGGGGGGGGGTGGGGGGGGGGGGGGGGGGGGGGGGGGGGGGGGGGGGGGGGGGGGGGGGGGGGGGGGGGGGGGGGGGGGGGGGGGGGGGGGGGGGGGGGGGGGGGGGGGGGGGGGGGGGGGGGGGGGGGGGGGGGGGGGGGGTGGGGGGGGGGGGGGGGGGGGGGGGGGGGGGGGGGGGGGGGGGGGGGGGGGGGGGGGGGGGGGGGGGGGGGGGGGGGGGGGGGGGGGGGGGGGGGGGGGGGGTGGGGGGGGGGGGGGGGGGGGGGGGTGGGGGGGGGGGGGGGGGGGGGGGGGGGGGGGGGGGGGGGGGGGGGGGGGGGGGGGGGGGGGGGGGGGGGGGGGGGGGGGGGGGGGGGGGGGTGGGGGGGGGGGGGGGGGGGGGGGGGGTGGGGGGGGGGGGGGGGGGTGGGGGGGGGGGGGGGGGGGGGGGGGGGGGGGGGGGGGGGGGGGGGGGGGGGGGGGGGGGGGGGGGGGGGGGGGGGGGGGGGGGGGGGGGGCAAAGTAAATGTTTATTATGTTTGCTCTATGATATAGTTATTATATTATATTCCATTCAATATTGTTCTTTTCACTTTGGATTCCTTGGCATCTTTTATTTTTCCAAAACAATGTTGCAATTTGTATTTTATATTTCTGTGAAGACTATTATGGTGATTTTGACTGAGGCTGCAGTGAATCTGCAAATTGCTTTTGGTAGGAGAGTCATTTTCACAGTATTAGTTCTTCCAATTCATGAGCACTGGCAGGTCCCCCTATCTTCTCATGTCTCCCTCAGACAGCATCACTAACAAACTATGCTGGGCAAATTGGATGTTCATATGTAGGATAATGAACTAGACCCCATATGGATCAATGACCTCAAGGTAACATGTGAAACAAAGTCGTTACTAGAAAAAATACAGAGGTGGCAGCCTGAAGATACAGGCGCAGGAAAAGACTTTCTGAATAGGACTCTATTCATTCAAGAATTAAAGCCAACGGTTGACAAGTGGGACCTCATAAAGCTAAAAAGCGTAAGTATAGTCAAGGAAATAATCAATTGCAGTCAGAGCCTACCGAGTGGGAGAGACTCTTTGTAAGCTACATCTATACTACAGGATTAAATGTCTAGAATATGCAAAGAATTCAAAACTAAAAGACGGAGAAAATAAACATCGCCATTAAAACATTGGCTTTGAATCTAAACTGATACCTCAAAAGAAGAAATAAACGTGGATAAGAAATATAGTTAAAAAGTGTTTGGCATCCTCAGCAATTTGGGAAATATAAATTAAAATTACTTTGAGATTTCATTTAGTCATAATAGCTAAAATCAGTAAAGCAACTGACTTCAAAAAGCTGGCAAGAAGGCGAGGAACGGGAAACTCTCATTCACTGTTGGTATGATAGCAAACTAGAGTAGTCACTTTTGAAATAATTGTGGAGAATTTTTGAAAAGTTAAAAATATGGTCCAGCTATACCAATCCATGGCATAAAACCTAAGAAACTGGTAGTTCACTACAGAAACACTTATTCAGCCATAGTCATTGCTGTTCTGTTCATGACCATGGAAACAGCCAAGACAGCTTCAATCAATGAATGGAAAATAAAACTCTGGTACATCTGCAAACAAAAATTTGATCATTAAATTTACAGGTGAGTGGATGGAATTGAAAAATAGCATTCTGAGTTAGTAAACCCAGACCAAGAAAAATAAACACTACAGGCATTCTTGGATTTGAATATTCCTGCTCCAAATTCTTAGTTACAAGTATATAGTCTGCGATAACCACAGAAGCACGAAAAGCAGAAAGGGACCATGGGGCAGTAGAAAGGAACAATAGGGAGAGGGACAATAGAATACAGATGTTGTGAAGGCATAAAGGCTGAAAAATGGGGGAGGGGTTACATGGGAAGCAAGACATGAGGGTAATACAGAGTTAGGGGGAAGTAGGACAGACAAATAACACTAAAGATGTCTGAAAATCCGTATGCCAAACATGGGAAGTTTCCCTTCAAATTACTGGTCAAAGAGTTCAAGCTTCTTTTTTCAGCAGACAGAGGCTTTTCACAGATATCTACAATTGGTCAAAACACAGAGATTACAAGACTGTGGGATTCCCAGCCCTGATTCTTACATCTACAGTGAAACCCCTACTCCTAAGGTTCAGAAACATTGCAGAAGACAGGTTAGAAAGATTTAAGAGTCAGAGGATGATGATATCTGCCTCTAGAGAGTGTCTTCTAGACATGACAGATATTTCACCCATGAAATGACAATAATGTGTTTACCTAAACAAGACCTGTATAAAAACACTTGACATGTCAAAGGGGATTGGGAAATTTAAAAAGTTCACAATTACTAGATGAGAAGCTATAGGCAATCAATGGCCTCTGAGGGAGGGAGGGAGAGAATGAGAGAGGGGAATATACCTGTTTTCAAGGGGCCAGCCCCCTGATATGTTATCCAAACTTAAGTGGTGAGCTCTATACCCAAATACATAGGAGCATCAGTAGTAGACCACACACAGACAGACAGACAGGCAGGCAGGCAAACATAGACAGACAGAAGACAGACAAAGACACACACACAGAGATTTGACAATTACAGAAGAGGTCATGAGCTTCAAAGTGAGTAGGGGACACTGGAATAGTTGGGAGGAGGAAGAGAGATTAAGAAAAAAATAGAAGTGCAATACTCATTTATAAAATTCTCAGAAAAAAATAAAACTTACATTGATTGCTGGAAAATGGATACAAATAAAAATCATCAAATTAATTGAAATAAGCTAGATGAAGCTTGAAAATGACAAATGCTTTCTCTCATTTGTGAAATTTAGAATCTGTGTGTGTGTGTGTGTGTGTGTGTACTTAAGATCATTTTCATGAATACGATATGAAAGAAAGAAACTGTCAGAAACACAAAGGTTAGGGGAAAAGGAGAGAGAGGAGGAGATCAGAGGAAGATACAGCAGGTGAATATGTCACAATACGTGATAGGACAAGAAGAACAGTCCATGAAGAGCAGCACGGAATGCAAGAAGTGAGCTAGGTTCATTCCCTGGCTATGATAAATCAGAGAGAGGTGGGGGGCGAGGAAGAGAGAGACTTAATGATAATGATGAGGAATGGGAAAGGATAGAAGAGCAAGAGTGGTTATAGGAAAAAAAAAAAAAAAAAAAAAGGCCTGACTAGACACAAGTGGCTCCAGAAAGTTTAAGATAGAGGCGTAGACCACAGCTGGATTTGTATCTCGACTCCAGTTGTTAAATGCTGTTTGATTTATATGGCCTACAATTGTAGATTCTCATCAGTAAGTTTGAGATGAACTCTTTGGAGTGTGGCAAAGACTGAATAAAAGTGGGAAAGGTTGTGGGGAAGGTGAGGGGGGTGGGGGTGGGGGTGGTTAGTGTACATGGAGAAAATATCACAGCAAAATCCAGCATTTGGGACTATTTTCCACTAACAATTTCAAAATTAAATTTTAAAAAAGTAAACAAATAATACAAATTAAAGCATTAAAATAATGTTTCAGAAAATCGTTTTGGCAAGATTATCATTGTGAAATGTTACACTATCCATAAAAAGAGAGGTATGTAACACAGAAAAACAGGACCTTTCTAGTGAATTCAAACCAAAAGAAGGCAATAATTCTAATTCTCTTTCATCTTTCTAAAAAAAAAATATGAAGGAAGGCTTTGAATTTCATTTGCTGAGGTCTTGATACCTGGACATCAAAGCCAAAGGAAGACCACAAAAGAAAAAATAAACTGCAGATCAATATCCACAAATATAGGTGTAAAATCCCTCAACAAAACGTTAGCAAAATGAATTCAACAGCAAATAAAGGTGATCATAGTATGACCTGTGGTTTCATCTCTGCAATACAAGGACTATAGGGTATACAGAAATCAATCAAGCTGTGAACTACACTCATAAAATGATATACTAAAATTACAAGATCACTTTTACAACCACTGAAAAGCATTTGACAAAGGCCAGCATCCGTTCATAATAAAGACTCTTGAAAAATGATGTAGATAAAATTGTCTCAATGTAGTAAGTGCCATGTATAAATAGATCATATCTAGTATCACATGCAGTGTTAAAAATTGAAAGCCTTTGCTAGAACACCCAGAAGAAGGTAACGATGCCCATGCTGGCCACATTTACTCAAGGTAATAGTGTGTTAGGTGAAAAGAACAATGAGGCAAAGGATTTTAAAGAAAGAGAGACATAGTCTACATGGGTTTGCACTGGTGATGGGAACAAACAGTCATACTTGGAAAGGAGCCGCATATTGCTTGATAAATTCGGAAATATGTCCTGACCTAAACTGCTTTCCATAAGTGAGTGGTAAGAATTAGAGCGCCCAAGACAAGATGTTCATAGCTGCCTTAAACTCCAGCTCCAAAAACCTCTCTCCTCCCATACCTATACTCATACGCCCATGCTCCTAGACACTACACATACACTTAATAACAGAAAATAAAAAAAATGCAAACAAACATGTCTTCTGTTACTCTCTCCTTCATCACTGTCTTTACACTGTTAGGGAGGGCTTAGTGTGTGTGTGTGTGTGTGTGTGTGTTTGCTTGTTTTATCCTATGATAATATTTTACATTTATTTTTGTACACACAGTTATGAAAAGCTGGTTCAAACTGACATCAGAACTAGTGATAAATATGTTACTTTCCATTCTGTTAAACTTATTTATTGTTTTTCATTAGAAATATTACTCCAACAATCATTGCCAATGCAAAGTTTCTATAGTTTCCACTTGTGGTTTCTGGAATAAATCTGAGTAAAAGAATCATCTTCGTTACCTCCTAGATACTCAGTCTGGGATCTCAATTGTGATCATTGGACTCAGGTTTCTAGTACTTTAGAGAAAGTAAAGCTATCGAATAATGGCACTACAAGGGTTATCAACTTGTGCTCTGTGTCCAAAATCTACACAGACTTGACACTATAGTACATCATACCTGTGTCCCTCTACTTTGCAATGTCTCAAAAAATATTTCATTTCACTTTTCTTTCTAGCCTCTGTCCCAAGCTCACGGACTATCAAGGCAGAAGGAAAAATATGGCCTACAATTGCCTTCCAACACAGAAAAATGAAATGGGTAGTTGCTTTCAAAAATATTCTTAATACTAGGTTGGTTATTGTATGTATGAACAATGATTGCAAAAAATATTATCACACAATAACAACCTTTTCAGACTCACGGCCCTCAGGCAACTGGACCCTTGTCTAATTCCCAAAGCATTTAATGGTTGGAAGATTGATTATGAAGCTGAAATAAAACTGATCACTTATGGGAACCATGAAAAAGTGTCTGTTAATAGAGACACTGATCAACCTGGAAATAATATTTTAAATTGTGTAGGTAATTTTACTTGGATGATTGGAAGAGAAAGAGAAAAGAGGACTGCTACATTTGATTTGAGACATAGAAGAGCAGGGACTGGGGTATCAAGGGACTCTGCGAGTGGAGGGAGGTGCTGATGGAGGAAAGGCATCGGGGAGGGCAAACGAGAAGAACTAAGCAGAGCGATACAAATCCATGTTGTTGTCACAGTGAAACCCGCTACCTTGTATGCTGATGAAAAATTAATGTACAACAACAGCAGGGCTAGGGAGATGGCTGAGCACATAAACGTGCTTGCCACGAGGGCCTGAGAAGCTGGGTTCAGTCTGAGAGAACTGACTCCTACAAGTTGTCCTCCGGGCTCCACAACTGTCCTGTGTGTTTTCCTGGGAGCACACAGGTAAGTTACAGGAGGGACACAAGTAGCATATCTCAAGGTGCCCTTCACTCAAACCTCACTACACATATGCTAATGGTATGCAATTATTTCAATTATTTTTTTAAAAAAATGAGACAGAATGAAATAGAATGAGAAAAAAATTAGGCCGGCTGCAATGATGTAAGAATATGATGTGCACTGAATTCCCAAAATCCAATTTTAAACTCTTTAATTAGAACTGCTGTATGATACAGACATATAATACAATCAAATTTCACCAAACGTTGACCAAGATTTGCTGTATGTTCTCTGTTTATGTCATGTCCACACAAAGTACCCAGAGTGTCAGGACCCCAGCACATATCTGACTCTTACTGTCTGAAGATTAAATTGTTGGGTTTTTTTTTTTCCCTCTCACTCTTTGATCAACAATTCCAGTCTTAAGCTCTACACATTAGACTTTTGGTTGATGGCATCCTGAGGCAGGTGCAGGTCCTCATACCCTGAGTAATCCATGTACTGTCAAGTCCTTGGCTCAGGGATGATGATGATGTTTTGCTCTTGGCCTAGCTGATTCATCCTAAGCAATCACTTCCCAGGGTTTCCCCCATCCTGGGGCCTTCTTCTGCACTTTGCTTTATAAATAGAATGCTTTGATCTTAGTACAACCTGAGTGTTTAAACGTTTACCCTATTGCACGATGTTATCCACAAAGTCAGGGACTCCATCACAGTTTTATTTTCCATTCCCAGCATTCAAAGCAAAGTAAGTGACGTCAGTGATAAACATACACTCAAGTCTACCTATCAACGAGTCTCTCTGAACAAGGTTTTCTATAATAGTATCTTTTATTTTCATTACTAAAGCTTTCAAAATGTGGTCCTTGGAGCAATGATAGTCGTTAGCATGGGCATATGTGTATTTCCACAAAAGCAGAAGCACTATTTTTATAACCTGAAAGAGTTTTCATCACATATCTGTATTAGCAAGCATAGAGAAGGGAATAACTATGAGAGGTGATGCACACTCAAAATGAACTTGCCAGAAAGCACATTATTTAATGATCAGAAGGTGATGTTTAAACATATCCCCTGGTGTGATCTCATTGCTGATATATTAGTGTTTATGTGTAATCACTTTATTTTAGGAAAGTACTTGATGGTTTTGAATTAGAAGGTCACCCAGTATAAAGAAAAGGGCATATTTTATTCAAAAATATTTTATATTAAACATGAGTTTCCAGGCCAGGTATGGTGGTGTACATACCCTTGTAAGCCACAGTATATAGAAAGATAAGGGGTCCAAGGTCTTCTGTAGTGACATAGTGAGTTTGAGGCAAGCCTCAGGTACATGAAACCCATTCTCAAAAACATTTTATAAAATTTTAAAAAGCCAAATTAAAATGAATCAATAATGTTAAATGGAAACCAGCTATCTTCATTACCATTATTTCTGATTTTAACCACAGCATATTGACTTGTGTTTATTTCCTAAGCACATGTAGAAAATATAACATGCTATGTGGAAAAAAAGTCTGTTGCCAAAAATACCTTTAAAACAATGATAGTAATAAAAATAAATCATCCCACGGACAAATCTGGATTTTTTGGATAAGATAAAATTAAAGGCTACTTTTCAGAGCCTTAACTGATAATTATATAAAATAACATTTATTCATCATTTAGCCCAAGTTTATAGAATGTTACAACCAGATGTGCCGGAATTTGTATTAATTTATCTGCAGGATGTTCAGAAGCCTAATTACATTAGGCATTCCTCGGGTTTAAAAATAAATTTCCTTCAACTGTTGAAAGTATGTCATCATTCATCATAAAAAAAGAAACAATTTCCACAATTTCGATTAGGTCAATATCACCGTTATATAAGTATGAATGAATTATCCTGCTTCATATTCATGCAGCACGTACATGCATGACTGTGAGACAGCAGTATGAATAACTCACAGGAGAAGATGCAGAATCATTGGTCTTCAGTGCTCCAGTGAAACATAAATATATATGTTTGTGTGTGTGTGTGTGTGTGTGTGTGTGTGTGTGTGTGTGTGTATATTACAACAATGATTATATATCCAACTTTTAACATCAATATTTTAGCAGGATGTTGAGTACAAATAATATCAATTTATGATCTAAGAATACAGAGGTTAAGAGACCTACATATATTTATATATTATAAATTTATATATAAATTATATATTTATAGTTAAAAGTATATATATTTACATGTTTAAAGGCAGTCTGGATATATGAATTCCAAAGGATAAATATTTCAGCAGTGACCAGTTCTCTGCTAAAATGTAAGCTTATCTGAAATCTTAAGTTCTGTTTTATCATTGTATGTTTGGTTCAAGTGTGTATAAACCACCAGTTAGACCTCATTCTGTACTATAATGGATAGAACTAGAAAAACATCATCACGAGCAAGGTAACCCAAACACAGAAAGACAAGAATGGTATGTACTCACTTATAAGTGGATATTAACTGTTAATTGAAGGACAATACTACAACCCATAACCCCAGAGAGACCTCAGTGGGGACACAAGGATCTCCTTGGGAAGGGGAAATGGAACAGCTGTTGCAGGTAGTCTGGGGCAGGATAGGAATGGGAAGAGGAGGGATCAGATAAGGGGTATGGAATAGAGTGAAAGAATGTAGAGAGAGACATCCAGACTTGGGGGACTTTTAGGGGATGATCTGGAAAACTAGTCCAGTGAAAATTCCCTGGAATCTATGAGGGTTACCCTAGCAAGGATCCCTAGTAACAGGAGATAGGGAGCCTGAACCAGCTATCTTCTGTAACCAGATAAGGTGGTACAATAGAGGGGCAGAACCCTATACCAAGATGGGGAGCCTAAGATTGACCCTACAGATATGGCTAGGAACCTGAGACTGGATAGGCCAGAGATGATTCCTGATGATATTCTGCTATGCTCATAGATTGGCACCTAGCCAAGTAGACATCAGACAGGCTTCCTCCAGCAGCTGAGGGAGGAGATTCAAAGGCCCACAGCAAAGCACTTGACAGAGCTTGGGGAACCCTGTGGAAGAAGGGGAGGAGAGATTGTGGGGACCAGAGAAGTTGAGGAAACCAGAACACAGTCCATGAAGTCGACTGACCAGGACTCTTACTTGTTAGTATCCCCTGAGATGTTTACATCATCCCAGTGCTTATATTTCAGTCTTTGGTTTCAGCTGGTGGGAATTCTCTGAATAAGAGTTCTCTCTCACATCACCCAATACAAAAAATAAATTGAAAAATAAATCTTGGTTGTGGATATCCGAATGTCCATTACCAATTCCTACAATTATTTTTCCATATTTTGTATTTCTAGCACTTATAAAAATCAGAAAAAATATAGATAAAAGAGAATCTTGCACAGATTGTGAGAATATAATTTAATTCAGTCATCATGGTAAACAGAAAATCAAAAAATTAAAGTAGCATAACTTCATTATCCAATAATCTCAACAATGGACAGATATCCTACATGAATGAAATCATTCTTTGGAAGAGACTTCTGTACTTCAGTGTTCATTACAGCATTACCCAAAGTAGTCAAATACAGCAAATAGATTGAAAGGAACAATGGAATACCATTCAGCCACAAAAAGCATGAAATCCTGCCATGTGTGATACTGTGGATAGAACTGGAAGTCATGTTAAGTGAATTAGGCCAGGAACAAAAAAGTCAACTATGGCATGATCTCCTTTCATGTGGGGAACGTAAACAGTTGGTTTCATAGAAAGGAGAGGTTATAAGGTTAAGTTCCAGTGGTAAGGGAGAGAAAAGGAGCAAAGGGTGGCAGAAAAATCTCTGCAAAGGGTCACATGTTTCTATTAAAAGGAAGTTCTGCTGTGCTACTGCAGGGTAGCCAAAGAGGAAGCCATGTAATAACAATGCAGCAAGCTAGAAAAAGAAAATGAAACTTCCCAATGTAAGTGTTAAAAATATAGACACGATTCCCTAATTTAAACCCTGCACAATGTATGCATACACGAAGACATGCATGTCATCCATCTAGCATTTGTGTCTATAAGATTAAGCATCAAGAGGAACAAAGATGAAAAGCCGAAGAGGCCTAAAGCTACCCAAAGAATTAAAGAC
Source organism: Cricetomys ansorgei (assembly GCA_026225945.1). Taxonomy (NCBI): domain Eukaryota; kingdom Metazoa; phylum Chordata; class Mammalia; order Rodentia; family Nesomyidae; genus Cricetomys; species Cricetomys ansorgei. Next base: position 12,901,096 of record JAMJFZ010001815.1, read on the forward strand.
AACTAAAGAATGCTAAAAGCAGGCGAAATAGTCTTCTCCAGGGAAGAACACACCAATTGGTTATCCAATACCAAATGGTCAGCCCTGGAACTATGCATGCAAGTAACATGATCCAGACTGAGCAGGTGGTATTTATGTATTTAGAAACACATATGTACACACAAATATACATATGTTTATAACAGCCATTAATGAAAATACAGGTCATGAATTAGAAAGAGAGCTAGGAGTGCTATGTGAGATGATTTTGGAGGGAGGAAAGGGAATAAGGAAATGATGTGATTATATTATAATCTCAAAAGCAATTAATTTAATTTAAAAAATAGCAAAAAAATAATCTAAAAGAAGTCAATTGACATCAAATGGTAACAGCACCTCTGCCTCAAGTACATAGCGTTGCCCTATGTTTTGAAGTCAGTTTGAAGTTTGTTTATCTTTATCAAAAGTGGCTTGGCCAATTTAGGTCTCTTGGATTCCATATTCAATGTACACATTAATTCTTCAATTCATTTAAGACAAAACAGGAGAAACTGCAGTGGGTCTCCCATATCGCTATCTGAACAGTACGTCGTCAAGCTGCGAACAAGGGCTAAACTTGCATTTTTGTGTTTTTTCTGTAAGGTATTCCTACTGCTGTGTTCTGCAGCTCCCACTTTACAGATCTCCCGAGAACTCTCTCCTTTCTGATCTGTTGTGTCACTCCTCAGCCTTCATTAAGGTGGAGAGCAGCAGCTTCTGCAGCTATAAAAATTATTCTTAAAATTTCATTTTTGATACTGTTATTGATGTGTAGAAATGAAATGAATCTTGAATGACTGTATGTCCTACAACCTTGCTGAATCTATTCATCAATTCTAATATTTGGGTGTCTTCAGGACTTTCTGTAATATTTACATTTGACACTTACGTTCTCTCAATAATAAATCTTTTTTATGTCATAATATAAGCTTTTAGAAGGAAATAAGCATATTCGATTTTTAATCCAAATCAACTAAATTTTTAATGACTTGAATTCAAATAGGAAACAATGCTTAAATGAAAGTTTTCATAGACAAATTAAGGAAAAATATCTCTCCCTTAGAAAAAGAATACATTTATTATAAAACACAACTTAATACTTCCTTTATTCTGAGAGAATCGAAAGTAATACTGAAAATAGTAACAGCACTTGTCAAATCTTTTCTAAGCTAAAGAATGAATCAAAAGCCCTTGGGAATGCAGCACTCAGTAATTCTTCAGAGAATGAACGTAAAAATGAATGACATGTATAATAATACATTCACTGTGGCTAGTTCAACTAAGAACATGCAGTAGATTTCCATCCTCACTAGGAAATGTCAATGAAGAACAGAAAGCTGGCACAGGTTTGGGATTAAGCTGGACTGAGGTAACTCAAATCAATTTAGCCTGACTATATGAAGAAAATGTAAGTAAGATTACATACACATCAGAAATTACTTTCTGATAGCCTTAATCTCATGATCTTAAGTGATCTTCCAGCCTCCACTTCCAAGCATTGAGGGCTGCAAACCAGTATAGGACACCATACCCTGATCAGAAAAGGACTTAAGGCCCGTTTGACATGAAGGAAATATCATGCCTGGGACTAGATACCTACCCCACTATCCAGAGCTAGTGAGGTCATTCACGGATCTTAAAGGAGAATCTACTACCACTGTCTTACAATTTTATAGACCTGTTATTAATTCCTAAATACATTCCAAAATGTATCCTATCTGTCATCCCTCATTAAAGAAGTTTCTCTTCACAGAAAGCAGCATCACAAAAAAACATAACCAGCCATAATCCAGAGTTCAACAGATCATGGGGTGTGTAGCCCATTGGATACATATCAGCACAACTCCTCCATCTAAGGTTTAGGGAACATTGTAGAAGAGGGGACAGAAGGGTTACAAGAGACAGAAGACCAGGAAGTTTGCTGAGACTGTGTCCCCTAAAAATGAAAGGGAAGCTTTACCCATGATACCTCAACAATATGGCTGCCCAAGCAATACCCAAATGACAATATTAATAGCCATGCTAACATGTAAGGAGGAAACCTCATGATGTCACAACTTTAGACAAAGAACTACAGATAACTAATGAGTGCCGAGAGAGGGAAAATTAGTCTCTCCAAAGGATGAACCTCTAACTGGGTTATGCAATACAATGTGGTCAGCTCACAAATCATGTTATCTACAAGCAATGGCAATTGGATGCAGCAGACTGTGTTTACATATTTATGTAGTATTAATAAAAGAAAAAGAGGCCATTCACTTGAGAGTGAGAGAAAAGGGAGACTGGAGAGGTTGGCCTGAAGGGGGACATTGGAGAGGATGGAGAGAGAAAAGGGAAGAATTGATATAATTACATTTTAATTATAGTTTTATGAAAGAAATGATAAAAAAGAAAATAAATCTTAAAATAAAAATTGAGAAAACAGCTGACATAACTGTCTATTGAGGTATTGTTTCCTGTGTATAAAATATTAAAACACAAGTTAACTAAACAGTTGTTACAGATTTTAAAAAGTAGCCTCCTTTCCAATCTAGGTGGGCAAGTGACATCTATAAACTCCAACTTCCTTACTTCTACAAAATAACCCCAATTCCCTAGTTAATCATAGACACTGATTTTATGAAATAGGCTTTGTAACCTCTGTCTATCCATCTCAACATTCACAGAGTCTGGGGTAGCAGTAGAGCATATGGAGGCTTTTCTGCCGTAAGGCTACATAGTTATATGTCATGTTAATAACTGTCAAATGAATTCAATTCTAGTATAGTGATATACAGATCATCTATATTGATATTGGTATTGGTACTAATAACTTTCAATAGATATGTCCAACTAGGTGAACAATCTGGTAGGATTTAGATTTCTAGAATTCCTCTGAATTATGTGCTAGAATAGAAAGTCCAATGAGATCTATGTCACCTCATCTGTAAGAAGTACTGTAGGAGGCCATGCCCACGTGAATGTGAGTACTCAATGCATCTCACCATTGTCCCCGCATAGAGTCATGTCTTGAAATTTGATAGGTCTGGTGTATGCAAAATTGTGATGTGGTCCGTGCCTGGGAAGGTGTATACCCAGCCCACTCTGCCAAACTTCAATTGTGATTTCCTTGGAACCCCTCAAGATGTGCTTTCAGACACTGTGTGATAATAAGCTTGGAGCCCAAAGGCCTTACCTTGAATATATCATTTGACCAGAGTATTCTACAGAATGGAGGAGATACACTGAATCTATAAGTGCACAACCTAGCTCCATAAGATCTCACATCACAGTGGACAACTAAGTTATAGAAGATTATGGGGGAATCTCTCATGAGGTAAGGAGATCAGGAGAAGCCCCTTTCAGTTTGTGAAGAACATCACTGTCTTTATTTTATCATGTGGAAAAAAAATTTTACACTGAAAAGACATTGTCAAATAATTAAGGCAATTATTTATGCTTGTAATCTCATAAAAAGCTTTGGAGTAAACATAGAAAACATGAACCCTTCCTTTCAAAGGTGTGAAACAGGTTAAAATAAACAAATTGGTCATAGTAATTTCTTAGGACACACAAGCAAACCGAACAGTTTCATACTTTCCTTTAAAATTCCATCACGACCTAAGGCAACCATGATAACGTTCTGTACCAAGATATCAAGTCAAATGTTGCAAACTCAATTTAGAACACAGAACAAACAGTGCTTTCTGCCAAGCTGTATTTTACTGAGGAAAAGCTGTGGTTACAATCTAATCAGCATGAATTCTAACCAGCACCAAGCAATATATCACTCAACATTTACAGAAAACATTCCTTAAGATTCCTCTGAGAACATGGTTGCACAGGCTAATGGGTCCTAAAGGAGTTTACCCGTCTCACAGTACAGTACATGCGTTGTCAACTCAAATATTGATCACACCAAGCATTAAAAATATGCTTTTGTGAGTCAAGTCTTTCAGCCTAATAAACATGCAAGCCCTCTACTGTGTACAATAGATGAGGTCCATCAATTTATAAACACAGATTTCAGGGCACCGATAAGAATTTTAATGCTTGTACAAACAGACAAAGGATGTACACATAACAAAGAACAGGAAGGCATAAAGTGTGACAGATGTGACAGATCCCCGAAAGACAGTTTCAAAGTAGAAAGGGTTGTTAATTTTTAAAGATGCTGAAAACAACACTGTGTGGCTCTCATGGATACTTGAAGGCACCATGTCAGGGAAATCTAGCTAGTTTAAAGATAATAGCAGCCTATGTGTTACAAGTTGGCAAAGCAAGCTACAAAGTAAGTGAATCTGAAAATCATAGTTTTCATTAGCTTTGGACAAATGGAAGAGAAGAATGACATGTTACATCCTGCACATGTAAATATACTACAACAGTTTACGTAATTTGTACATTAATGCTTAAGGTAACGGGCGGAGAAAATATTTCTATTACAAACAACTAACATTCAGTCACGCCAATGTTTATACGTTTTGAACTGAAGCATCTTCATTAAGATATGACATAGATGTTTAAGGATGTTCGGATCTTTAAAATTTCAAGAAATGCAATTCATGGGTATATCTGAATAACATATGTAAGTGATCTTTAGAGTCAACATTACAAAATTATTAAGAGTATATGAAATAAACATTTACCTTTTAAAAGATGCAGTTTCCGAAATGTGAAAAAATCAATCTTTTTAATAGAGAAATTGGAAATACTTACGTCCTGTGTTGTTTCAACTATACAAGACAAAATAAAAATTTATCTTACAAGGAATTAATGCCTTAGTAATGCATTTTAATACCGTATATATATATATGTGTATATATATATACATATATATATTGAATATGAATATTGCCATTAATTAAGAACTGTGTTCTTTGAACACTAAGAACTGTGTTCTTTGAACACCCATATAAATCAAGAATAATTTATTTTTTAAGTCATCAGCTTTTGCTAATCCTCAAACAAAACTTATGAAGTCCCAAATCTATATTATATTATTATATTTATATATCTAAGATATAAGTCAGTTTTTCTAATGTCTTTTTAATTTTATAAACTTTATCTTAAATAATAGAAAATAAGATAATCATCGACGCCAAAATTAAGCAAACGCTTAGAATTGTGGTCCTGAAACTGGGGAACTTCACACTGGATTTTACACTTTTCCTATCAAGTATACGTTTAACCATTTATCTACCACCCAAAACAAACAAACAAACAAATCTATGACCAAATTACAACTAGAAAAGCAATTCATTAGTTTGTATCCTCTTTCACAACAAATACAAAATAAAGGTGTTTTCTTCAGTGATTATTCTTTTTTATTTTCAATTATATACTTGCGTGTCAGTATGAGTGTGTATATACAGAAAAGTGCAAGGAATCAGGGAGGCTACCTACATGCATAGGTTCTCCCAGAGATGGAGCTATAGGATTGTCAATGACTCATTGTGGATGCGAGGAGCTTAACTTGGGTCCTCTGCAAGTACAATAAACACTCTTAACTGCTGATCCATCTCTCCTGCTCTCTGTTATTATTACTGTTTATTTCTTGAAAATTTCATACGGGACTACTGTATTAACATCATCTTTACCTCTCCTCTTCCCTGTTCCAATTCTGTCCATGTCCACCCATCCACTCTCAGATTCGTGACCTCTTCTTTCATTTAATCATGCATCATAGTACACTACTACTGAAAGCAGTCAGTGGTCATACACTTTCTAGCAAAATCAGGTTGAGGAATGGGACACAGGAGAGGAAGAGAGGGGTGCACTCAGATACTGTTAGGAAGTGCTGAGTCAATGGTTGTAAAATAATTCTTTCATTTTATGTAATCTTTTACTCCAGCAACATGGCTGATCTGGGAAAGGACCACACTCAAGGCATGTGTGATCCAGCTGGAATGCAAAATACACATTTAAGTAAGGCAACTTGAGAAAGCAATGGTGGCACATGCCTTTAATCCCAGCTCTTGGGATGTAAAAGGGAACAGTCAGTTCACAGTTCATGTTCAGTTCAGAGTTAAGAGAGAAGCAGTCGAGATTGAGAGAACAGAAGGAGATTGAGTCAGAGCATGCTAGTCAAACAAGAAGCAGAGAGTCAGAGGCAAAGTGAAATACAGACTGAATACATGCCTTTAATCCCAAGTCTGAGAGTGAATCTGAGTGAAGATTTGCGAGAGTGACAAATCAGAGAAAGAGTTAGCAGAGTAAGCCAGAGTGAGGACATGCCTACCTCGCATGATATAAAAGCAGGTGCTCAGCTCAAAGTGGCAGGGAGTTAATCAGAAAATCAGTCAGATAAGACACAGAGGCAATTCAGCAGAAGGAGTGTGAGTTTGAGAGAAAGAATCATCTAACAGTGAGAGTCAACCTGAAGCCAAGCAGAGTAGTTCAGATAGAAATGTTGCTAGAGTCAGCCAGAGTGAGCCAGAGTCAGACGAGTTCAGACAGAAACAGTAAGCCAGCTCAGAAGGACAGTTTAAATCAGTCAGCTTGGAGCAGAGTTTGAGTCAGAACAGAGAGAGTTGAATTAGCCAACCAAAAGAGTCAGTTGAGTTCAGTATAGCTCTGAGTTCAAAAGGAGCTAGTCAAAGTGAGTCAGTCAGCAGTAGGTCTCAGAGGCTGAAGCCTTTTAGGTACTAACTAGCATCTTGAAGTTTAGATTGTGTGTAGGCTGAAGTCCTTCAAGTCTAGACTTAAGATTGTATGGAGGTTGGAACTCTCTAAAACCTGGGATTGAATTAGCAAAGAATCAACTGTTCTCTGCCATTAACCCATGAATATAATCAATTAAATCAATGCATACATCTACATTTACAACAAGTTATTGCTGTTTTTCTTTGTTGGCTGCTAGAGCTTCGGGGGTAAACATTGTTGAAAAAGATATACACTTTGGTCACAGGACAGGAAAAAATGAAGCTGGTACTAACCCAGAAGCTTCTTCCTTGATGGCTATCTTTCACAGAGCCAGAGTGTACTGAAGGATGATGGGAAGAGTAGTCACCAAGTCTTATCTTAACACAATCCTGGCAAGATACAATAACACTTAGACTGGTAAGGTGAATCCGATATTGAAAACGTGGCACTAATATCTTCAGACTAACCAATAGCTATCTGACTGAATTAAAGCTTTGCTCAAGAGCTGGAAGGGAACTTACGCCCAATACTATAATCCTAGCCAAGAACTCATTGTTACCAGAAGCATGGGACACTAAAAAAATTAAAGTAAATGATGCTCTTATCCCTCATCAAAGAAACTTAATTTTGCAGCATGCGTAGGCTATTACAGAGATCCACTATTGGTCAAAGTGCAAAGAATAAGGGACCCTTAGATGCCTAGCCCCAAAAGGGACCATAACATAACCTCCACCCCAAACCTCAGGGAATAGTAAAGGAAAGGGGAAAAAAGTGCTTTAATAAGCAGAGGACCAGGAAGACTGTTATAAGATGATTTCTTTTGGAGATGTCAGGGAGGTTACACCCATGAACTCTCAACAATATGGTTCCCTGCAAAAGATCACACCAGTCAACATGGCAACATGGATGGCAGGATGTTTCACAATGTCTCATATGTAGGTGAAGAGCTACACATATTTAATGGCTGCTGGGGGAAGGGGGATTCAGATTTCTTCATGGATCATCTCCCTGATAGGCTGCCCAAGTCTTAAGTAGTCAGCCCTAAATCTGTGTACATATGCATATACTCAACTCTGTACTCTGTAAGGGAGGGGTGTGTGCATGTGTGCGTGTGTGTGTGTGTGTGTGTGTGTGTGTGTGTGTGTGTTTAAAGCAATAAAAAGACATTGATTTGAGAGGGGGAGCTATGGGGAAGGGACATGGGAGGACCTGAGTTACCAGGGGAAGAATAGGGATATGAGTGATATAAACAGTCAGTGTACTCATGTATAAAATCATTAAAAAAAATCTGTTTCATGACGAAAACTTGTGGAGAAAAGACTAGGAAAAATGTATCTTACTCTACATCAAATTCTATAAGCTATAAAACCGTATAATGTCTACAGCAAGAAAATCAATTGAAAATGTGTTCAAGGTTCTGTAAATGAAAAACAATAGTTTAAAAATAAAGACATCACACACATGCACATAAAATTCATAAATAAAGGTGAATTTGTTCATTTTAAATAGTCTGTTTTCCCATGATGTACTCTGTTTTGCATTGTCAGTATTTATTTTATCTCCAAATGTCATGGCAAATGTGGTTTACGTGCTTAACACTAGTTCTGGCTCTGTCAGCTTAAGCTTGGAGAGGATGAAAGAAATGGAATCCAAAACCGTGACACCCACTCCTCCCTGAAGGCCAAAGAGAAAACCCTTGTAACTTCTACATTCAAAAGCTTTGCAGCAAATGAAAAACACACTTAAGAAAAACGAATGGGGTTTTAAGTAGGATCCACCAAGCTCCTTTGTGTTGTGCAACGTTATTCTTAGACTCTTTTGCATCTATCTTCCTCAATACTTTCATTTGGTTAAACACAATGCTCTCTGAGAAACATTCTACACAGGTTATTTTAAAAGAATAAATTCTTCTACATAAACGAGGTTTAAAATATTATGCCACAAATCTAGGTTTTGAAACAGCTACTATATTGAAACAGATTAACATATCAGGTCTCTCCACAGTTCCTATTTTTGTAAATGAGAGCAGACAAAACATAACATTCACCATACAGAACTTCTTAACTATAGTCCTCACAATGTACATATTCAGACTTGTTATACACTTGCTGATTTATATTCATTAAATTACTTCTGCCAATGCCTTCCCGCTCCAAATACAAAGTGCCCACTGCTTGATTCTCCGTGTGTGTCAATGGCTTTTTACGAAATATTCCTTCTGAAAGTATAATATATTTTTTCTTTTGCATCTAATTTGTTTCAT